>LAEG01001196.1:0-19069 GCA_001455585.1 Diplodia scrobiculata
GTGGTGGGAGGGGCGCGGTTGCGGTCTGAGGAGGAGGACATTTTGTCAGAATGGGTGAACGGGTGGTTCTGCTTCATGGTTCTTCTGTATGGTTGGGTTGAGGGTGATGCGGGTTGAAGTGGGATGTGGGTGTGGAGGGGAGCGCGGCTGTCCCCGTGCTCAGCCGTTGGTACAGTTTAACGTCACGATCTCCCTGGACGGTTGGTAGATCTCCTCAGAGATCGAGATTCGCCCTCTTGCTCAGTCTCTTGAAAGGCGACACAAGCGAGAGGTCCTGGCGCTAGGTCGAGGCCTTGGTTTAATACGCTGCGGGAATGGTACCTCCGTTCTCGATGTCCTCCTCTAGAGCCTTGGATTTAGACCCGACCGATGAAGTCCACGCCTCTAGGGCCTTTAGTGGCGCGATGCCCTGATCGCTGTAAGCGGCGGCCGCGCCGCGATTGGCGGCATCGTCGATCTATTTGTCCGACAGCCCGTTCGCGAATCCGCGGGTCGCGGCGCCGAGATTGCGAGACGTCTATTGGAAATCGTCGGTAATCGTCTTATAGCCGGCGTGTATCGCCTTGCCGGCCTTGTGGGCATCGCCGGCGATGGACCTGGCCGCGGCCAGGGCCTCGCGCAGCTTGGGAGAATCGGGCACCGGCGCGGCGATGATGTCTTCGAGCATATCGGCGAGGGTATCGGCATCCTGAGATGCCTTCTGGAGCGCTTCGGAGGCGGGGTTGCCCAGTAGAAGTAGGGGAGGAAATAGAGGAATGTTGGAGGATTCGGCGCCGCGAATTTGTGTCAAGATTTGGTCACTCACCACCTTGCTGCTGCTGCTGTCCCTGGTGTGCCTGCTGTTGCTGCTGTGATTGCTGCTGCTGCTGTTGCTGCTGAGCCTGCGTCTGCTGCACGTTTTGCTGCAGCGGCCGACTCCTCGCCAACAGGGCCTGCCAGTCAGCCAAGTTCTCCGCGTCCGTCTTGCCGGCCAGTTTCTTGTCGATGGCGCGACGGTGAGGGTGGCGGCCAAAGCCAAGACGGCAAAACCTCTCGTGGTGGCCGCGCAAGGCACTGTTCTTCGCGCTCCAGTTGCAGCCTTCGACGCGACAGACGAAGGTCTGCTCTTTACCGGTATCGCTCTTGTTGGCGGATGGCATGGTAAAAAAGAGAGCGGCGGAAAAAAGGAATGGTGGTGTTGTGATTGGCTCGTGGGAAAGCGTTGTGGGGTTGGAGGATACGGAGTGGAAGAGGGATGATGGGATTTGGCCAAAGATCTAGTATGATGTAGGAAAGCCGGGGCGGGCACGGAAATCAAGGTCCAGTGCGTGAGACTGGGAAACAGCACGCTGTGAAAGCCGATGATATCAGGATTCAGCGCCAGAACGGTGGAAGATCTTCCAGAACATAAGTTAAGTAGACGTTCGAAGCGTATATCGAGACGAAAGCTACAGATTTCGATGCTGTACAGATACATCTGGCCATCGACCTTCACCTCCCATGGTAATGGGGCGTAGAATCTCTGTGGAGAAGATGCGGGTAGGCTCAGATCTTCCGCGACCAGGTGCGGCCTTGCACCCACCTGAGCAAATTTCGCAACGGCGTCTGCGGGCAACAAGATCTAAGTATCCTGAGTGCCCTGCCACGCTTCATGAGCAGCATCGCCACGGCGCTCAGGCTAGTAAGACAATCTTGGCCATCTTGCGCAAGCTCATACTGGTAGTCAGTGGTCATCATGTTGACGCTGCTGACGGGCGCAGACTCCGCGGCCGCCTTACTTCTAGCCGCGTCGCGAAATGAGACAAGACACGCCGGAGTCGCGGCCCAAGAGTTCAAGCAGACGCAGCAGTGACAACAAAGCAGGCCCTTTAGCTAGAGGTCAATCGAGAAGGATGCCACGCCGACGACCAAGTCAACGGTGGGACAGCAGCTGAGCCGCGCACCGGGTCTGCGACGCAGCACGCGGCTCGAGGCGAAGAGGACGGTGGATCAAGCAGGTCAAGCAGAGACAGAGCAAGTCACAACACCAAGCACGTTTCATTCATGAAGCAAATAGGGTTGATTTGAACTGATATCTCGCTACTTGCTGTTCCGCCTAGTTTGGGTTTAACACTGGCAGTTTTTAGAGTAGGAGTTTGGGTTTCGCTGTGGCGCAAAATGTCAACAAATGATTCTCGGATGCCGTTGGTATGCGGGAGGCTATGAATGCAGCCAACCGCATCCCCACAGTTTGAAGCTCCTTCCGCGACTGTATTCCTGAGGAAAAGAAGAAGAGGAGGGTGGAGGAAGGCAGGTCGGGCTTTATGGACGTCGTCTGCGCCGCCATCACCCAAGCGAGACGCTAAACCAAGTTTGGAGGCTACAGTTGATCCAGCATGGCGCAGGTCGGCGGCCGGGAAGGCGGGGGGACGTGCCCGCAGCGAATGGCCGCTCGGGCGGGGTCGGCGAGTGCAGCGCGGGCAGCAGCAGCGCGCGCTCAGCCTTGTGTTTGTTCCGCGCGCCCCGTTTGGCGCCATTTGCTACCGCCTCTGCAGAGCGCTGTATCAGATCCATGGGCTCCTTCGTGGTCAGGTCTGTTGAAGAGGCTCATGCCATTGTCTCCCCCGGGCAGGTACAGCTCAAAATGGCAGCCTGGTTCGATATAATTGAAAGTCAATGTGAACAGCCCGCCACGGAACTTTGCGAAAGTGACAGTCACTGTGCCCTATCCTGCTCATCAGTCCCTCTCCGCATGCCGTCTTGACCACTCGTCTACGGTGGCGTTCGCCTCCCGCCCTTTTCTTGCTCCCCCGGCCGGCTCTGATCCAAAACACCACCACTCCACAACTCGATCAACCCCCCAGCGCTTTCACAGGAAAATCATCCAGCAGCTCCTTCGTGACCTTAACCCATACGCCCCGCGCATCAATCACCTACAACCATGTCCACCGTGCCATTTCAGCCCTCCTACACAATGAACCTCTGCACGCTCACGCGCTCCCGCGCCGTCGAACTCCCCATCGACCGCAGGCGCTCCAGCTACTCGCCCTTCTTCTCGACCCCCAGCGCCTCCGCCACCAACACGCCGCCGCCAGCGCCGCCATCCACGCGTCTGCCGACCCCGACGGGCGGCAGTGCCTCGCACTCGCCCGCCATATCGCCATCCAGCCCCTCCACGTCCACCGCCGACACGACGCCATTCGGCCACCACGGCATCACCAACAGCGCCGCCAACAACCCAGGCGCCATCACCTCCACCAACATGAGCATCCCCGTCCGCGAGATCTCGCACGCCACGCACCCCGCCTACATCCTCGACATCGCGCGGCGCCCCGCCCTCGAGCTGTCCGCCATGCGCGGCACCTTCCACTGGCGTGCGCTGACACTGATGCGGCGCGCCGTCATCTTCCACATGGCGCTGCTGAAGCAGGGCGACGCCGAGAACGCGCGGAAGAAGGTGGCGGGCGGCAGGAAGAGGAAGCGGAACAGCGACGGCGGCGTGTCGCTGCAGGAGCAGGGCAGGGCGTTTGCGGATCCGGCCGCGGATGTTGCCGGGGATCTGAGGGGCGTGGGGGTTGTGTGAGTGTGCCTGCTGTTTGCTTATACGTGAGGACAAGGGCGATGCTGATGTTTGTGTGAATTAGGATCGCGCCCTCGCAGCTGCTTAGACTCAAGGCCGTCGTCAACTTCTTGACCCCGGATCGCGTGCTAGGCACCATGAAGTGGATCGAGGACCACGAGATGACCAAGGTCGCTATCAACTTGGAGATGGGAAACCTCCGCACGAGCCAGTCGCGGTGCGCTAGCTGCCACAGGACATTCTGTGTTATGGTAAGTCGTGATTCATTGTGGTAGGTAGATGTTTGTAAGGAGAGGGATGCTGACCGGTTCGTAGGCGCCTGGCGAGGCTATCGCCAACCCGCAGGCCGCGACCAAAGACCCCATGGGCATTCATGGCTGCGGACATGTCATGTGCAAGAGCTGTGTCGTCAACTGGCTCCACGATGTTCTCGACAAGGGCAGGAAGGGCACTCAGCCGTGCTGTGCCTTCTTCTAAGGCTGGACAAGGACGAGATGTGGTCTGCTTGGCGTTTGAACGGGCTCGTTGGGACAAATCAGGGTTGGAGCTCTGGGACAAATAGGATTGCGGCATAATTGATCTTAAACTCTGGTTTGCCAGCCGTCTGACTGTTTGTTGGTGAAGGCGTTTCCACTTGTTGCAAGCCTATGTGTTGAAGTATTAAGGATCAGAACGCGTCACGGAACCCTCATGATACCTCTCGAACACGGAGTAGATGGTAAACCCAGAACTGTGAAACACACCTTTGCCATGTATGGCTTGCTTAATGGCGTAGTTCAGGAGCTAGTCATGCTATCCACGAACGCTTGCTTGCTGTTACGCAAGATTGGCACCTTTCTCAGAAATAACACTCTGCTATAACCAACTCTTCGTAGTCTTGTCTTATGACACTTCCGCAAACATAACGTTGTTACTTTGTGGCAGATCCTCATATGTTTGCTTGACGCTAGCAACTATTCTGTCATGTGCCGTCCCCAATGTGGAGTTGAAGTCTTCCACAAAGGAGGATGTTCGTGGCTAAAGCAAAAGGTTAATCCGACAGTATTACCAACAATTTTCTGACAATAAAGATATATCGTGCGTACGTACCTCCTTATTTCCAGTCCCACTCTTCATCCGTTAAAGATAAAGCTAACGAATAGATGCTTCGCATAAATTTCCAAATACATTTACCTTCAACGTCAATGAATTGCACCTGTACACTCTATCTGTATCGGCATGGACCAAGCCACAACCAGAACTTCTATCACTGGGATGCAGAGACAGCCGCCCACACACATCGTCGTCGGTTCCGTCAAATTCAACCTCTTCTTAGTCAGCCCCACCGGTTTAAAGTAGCTACCGCCACGTCTCCGCTATTCTTGTACTTCTATGAGTTTTACCAGATGGGGTGTAATAGGGTAGCCTTTGTCAAGCGTTTCTTTATGGCGGCGTACAGAATGCTGGCCTTTCTTTATCGGGACCTGCACAGCGGACAATGTTGTTCTTGATTTGGGGTAACACCAAATATAGCCAAATTACTTTTGAGGTGAGCGCTGTGGTGAGCCAGCCATAGGAAAAGGTGCCATGTCCTTCCGTGTGTTTCTTTGGTGACCGAGCGTCCCGCCCACTCCCAGAACACATACTCTGCCACCAGCAAACCCGGACACCTATACAGACCTTCCAACGCCTAAACGATGGCACCCGCTACGGAGAACTTCGCCAATCGAGAGATAAGCCGCAAAGCAGCGCGGAATCGTGTTCGTACGAACGGTATGAAAGCAACCAAGTTGTCACTTAACGCAATATCTCATCATCACCTCTCTACAGCCCTGGCAGAGCTGAAGCAGCTCCACAAGACCCGGAAGGGATGTGATGCTCCAGGGTCGACCGGCTGTCCTCGACCTCAGCAGAAAAACATCAGCGCCCGTCCGCCGTTCAGCTCCGCGGCAGCCTTTTCAACACCATATCCCATTACGCTAGGCAGTCTGTCAGCCTACAAGATTCCAGGTCGCAATCGCAACTAGTGAGAATTCTGTATGAATATCCAATCACTCCTCCTGCTGAAATGCAACTCCAGACTCCTGTCACCTGGCGCCGTGTTCTACCAGGGCCGTGCTATCCCCGACCACGTGCTCAAATAGCCTCCCAAGAAGTTCAAGAGGTTCCTCGACTGCATTGACAAGGCCTAAAAGGTCGCCAGGCACCTTACGAGGCATTTGGAAATTCGAGGTCACTGCTGAATATGGGCAAGGTTGGACAATTAATACTGCGAATGGATATTATTGGTAGCTATCTGTATCTTCTCCCAGCCCATAGCGTGGAATGTGATGGCATCTTTCGGATGCAACCATAACATGCGTAGTTGGAACAGAATAATGCGCCGGGTGTGCATCAGGATGTGCAGGCTGTCAGGATTTGCAGCAACTGACACTGATCTAGACACAAAAGTGAACCAACTGGCGGTGCTTGATGTTGGCTTGTGCCACACCAGAGCGCGGGCGACGGCGATTGTATGCGTTGAGCGAAATCAACAACTGAGATAAGCTCCCCAAGCATCCATCTTTTCTTTGAGCCCAGGGTTATTGCTTAAGCCTGTCGGTCCACATGACAGAGGACGAACCATGGCAATTTCAACTCATACGCCCCACCGCGGCCGCAACCGTCCGCACGGTATTGACCAGACATACGTGCAGTCTTCCAACCAGCAGCATCAGCACGCACTCTTCGATGCTCATTCACGTCGCAACAAGAGCGACGCCCACAGCTTTACGGCTTTTAGCAAGGCTATAGAAAGCCTCAACTCCATCGAGAAGCGGCCGTGAGGCTCTTACAAGGACGAAGGTGATATGATGAAATTTGATGGCAGTTGACTTGATAAGCAGCAGATAGAGCAGTCCGAGAAGCTCTCTTCTGCGTGCTCAAGGCTCGTGAGGTAGACAAGCACCTTACGGAGGACTATAGGGCACGTGGGTTTCCCTGAAGGCTGAAAATACGTCCCCTGCCGGGAAAAGAAAGGTTGTAGTCGGCGAGACTAAGAATGCTACCATTTGATAGAACTCCTAACGGCTATTGGGAATAGACAGCGATAGTGCTACCATTCAGTAGATGTACAAGGACGAGTTCACCTCAAGACGCCTGCGGAGCTGGTTTCCTGATGAATCAATGTGCTTCTCTTATATATGCTTGAGTCTATGGCTGTTGCGAAGAGCCTTACGGAGTGCAACTTTTTCTGGAAAGGTAACACTAAAAAAGTGAAATACCCAGACATGGGACTGCTACACATTAAGCTGGCGATAGATTGCCCAAAAATCTTCAGTGTCGAAGATGTCGACCTGAGGATCGAGAAGCTGGGGGCCAAAGCCTTCACCAGGCGCACGATGAGTGTCGCGATGGCTCGAGACCTGATGTTGCCGAGAGGATCGGGACGTCGCTGATGGTAGTAAGCCAAAAAGCGTCCAATGACGTCCTTCTCGTGGGGTGTATATCTGGCGCGGGTTGCGGTGGAGGAGATGTTGCTGACCGCCCTGTGAGATATATGCGCTCGACGGCTGTTCAATCCAGGACGGGCGATGGGGTGGAGGAAGCGGGGTACAAAGGCTCCGGGTCCATGATGTTCCACTCGGTGTCAGATAGCACAATATCCACTCCTTTGAGCCGTACAAAGGTTGTCTCTTTCAAGGCCAAATTTGTAGACAAGTAGGCAAGTTTTGCAATTCCTTCATACTACATGTTAGAGCAGAAATCCAATTCACTTGTGTCTAACAGCTTTCCAATAATTGTATCGTGTTATTGGGTCTTGATGAGACATGGTCATTAGGACAGTGAGCGCGCCACGGCATGTGTGCTTAAGCATCTGCCACTCTGCGTACATGAACTGGACAACAGCCAAACACTTCAAACCTGCAGCAGCCGTGTAATTAACGACTGCTAGATAGTACCGTCTCAGTGGCTTGAATACTAACGGTACTTTTCTCGGATGACCAAGTGGTAGTGGGATCTGATGCTTCGAGTTTTCCGCGATGGGTGAGATTCTCACCCACATAAAACCACCCGTGAATTCTCACGGAGTGATTAGGCCCCACAACAATCTACACCTCAGCAAACCATGTGATCATTCAGTCACCTGACAAAAACTAGGGCGGCGCGTATGTTTGGAAAGCTCCAGTGCAGCAAAACCACTGCTGTCACTCTCCATACCGCCCGACCCCGAACAGCCTTCCACCTGCAACCCCACGCATTCGTCGGGTACTACCAAGTCGAGAAAACATGTTCTCTGCTGCAGACCATCTCACTGACAAGGAGCTGGACCGCAATGCAGAACGGGAACGCAATCGTGCGAATGGTATTACCCCAGTTATCTTCACCTGAGCAGGGAAGCTGACCATCGCCTGCGTACAGCCTTGCTCCAGCTGAAGCAAGATAGAAAGGCTCGACAAGGACGTCTGTCCTCGGAGGCAAACAGCGATACTCCACCTCAGCATCGCCGGAGCAGCACCCGCGCTTCGCCTTCCGCCTCACCCGCATCGAATGCCACACCGCCGCCGGAAGTGCCTTCGCGCTCAACCACCACCTCGTCGGGAATCACGCTTGAGAAGCTGCATAGCATCAAAATCTCACGCCGCTCTCGGGATCGGTATGCATGCCACAGAAGCGCCATATCATCCGTCCTGCTGATATCCAATCACAGCCCCTTGTCGCCTCGCCCCAACCGCGACAACCTCAAGTCCACTGAGAAGAAGTTCCGTGTCTGCAAGAAGGCCGATGATGGCAGTATTGGAGTCGACTGCGGAGGGCAGGCTGAGGCCTGGATGTACAACGGCCGTGTCATCCCTACACACGTCCGCAAGTGGCCGCCGGAGAAGTTCAAGAAGTTGCTGATTTGTATGGATAAGGCTGAGAAAGTGTGTGAGCGCCTCGCCGAGGAACTGAAGATGCGCGGCCTCTGTTGAAGGGTGGGCGCTTCCTCAGAAGTTCGTTCGATCGGCCTTTCGACCATAACGGGATACATGCAGTTCCTTCCTGGAATGATTTCATTCGGTACCTTCAAAGGCTCTTAGACTCTAGCCCAGTACCGTACAAGAGGGTTTGGGGGGATCTCGTGGTGTGGTATCATAACATTGTATTCCGTTATCCATAGCAGGACATGCAACTTTGACATTGAGGCTGACGCGTAACGTGTAAGCATAACACAGTATGATTGATCAAATGATCGGCTCAGCCCTACATGCATATCGTCAGGACGGCAATATTGATTGAACTCCATTCCCAACCATATGGGCAACCGGTACGCAAGCCATATAAACTTTTCGTCGGCGTCTACTTTACTGGTATCCAGCCACAGCTCCCCGGTCCCTCATCGTGACGGCAACCATGCTAACACCAACGTATCTACCTCCAGCCTTAACCCTAGCGGCATGCCATCTCAATCTAGTGGGAGCAATCGCCGCCTCTCGAAGTAGTGTTGAATAAGCCCTACACTCAACACGGTTAAGCCTATGACAACAGCAGACGGGCATACATCGAACGGCACAGACGCACCACTGCGGCTGGGCAACTTGCCGAGCCACCTGCCCTTAGCCATCAAGATAAATGACGGGAAGCCCTTGTCAGCTGCTTTATGGACCAGCAAAAGACTGGAAGATCGCACATATGTGAAAAAGGAAACAATCGCCATGAAAAATCTACGGTGGCGCCTAAGGACGACAGCCAGATCTCCCCGGCCTTGACCGCGTGAGCGCGCCGCGCTTATCGTCGTCTCCACACCAGAACGTTGGAATTATACCGCACCCAAACACCAGATCCATTAAAGGAGTGTCAAATCCTATGAGCCATGTGCTCGAGCTACCCGCTGGCTTTTGGAGCTGGATGTCTGACTGTTATAACGAAGCTGTACGTCTTACGTACAAAGACCTGTAAACAAAGGGCGAGTCCGCCGAATGGAAGAGTTCTCCTGTTTGACTGTGTTTTATATGGATTTACGTCTACCCGTGCTTGTCAACCTTGCACAAATGCTTCTGAAAGATAGAATAGCCGTAGGGAGGGCCTTTTCAGTGGCGATGGTTCTGGAATGAGAGAATTCGGTTACACGTTGTGGAGTAAGCTGATACGCGCATGATACTCGCCGGTTTCTGCTATTCTCCAATCTCACCGTGATCCATAGTGCGGGGAGTTTGTCCATTTGGTTGGAGACTTCGTCCTTCGACGTCTGGGGTTACCGCTTCTCGAACTGCATATTGTTGGCTGTCGAACTGAGAAAATTGTGATGCCCAACTGAAGTGGCTGCAGGGAAGAGGCCTTGAATCTGACATTGTCAAAGCCATTCATCATAAGGACCAAAGCATCTCTCAACTTTATATTCAAGCCACCACCATGACCCAAGTTGATTTGGAGTCTACCCGGCATCAACAGCGGATGCACAAGAGGTTACCGCCAAAAGGAAGCACGACTCCTTCCAGGCATACCAGATTGCATAAGCCCCTGCACGCATCGCACGTATATGATGTCCCCGGTATGGATCTTCGGCACTTACAGGCCATCATGGCGAGCTTGTGTGCTCTCAGACACACAAAGTGCTGTACAAGACATGGTGGTATTGCCAGCAGCTGGAACATGGGGAGACCGCGTGCCGGCGGTGGCGCCGGTTCCAATGACGGGCAAGCGTGGGCTCAGGGCGCGGAAACGAAACAATCCTACATGGGGTAGACAGATTAGCCCACAAGCCTCTATGCTGTCCAGACCCTCGCTGGAGGAAGGTTGTCTCCGAAGATACCTGCTTGATTGGAAGTCAATCCCCGCATCACTGTTATCCTGTTTTGGTAGGCGGTCCTTTCCGCCTCGGCAGCAGTATTTGTGGCGGCGGCGGCGATTTGTCGTTTATCTTCGTCGCTGCGCACGTCGGGGCCGGGTCAAGACGGAATGCCTACGTTCAGAATTTCAGCATCCAGAAATATCGACCCTGATGTGCAGCAGGCGAGCTTGGCGTGGTCATCCACAAGGCGCTGGGAGATGCCTTCGACGAGAGATTTGTTCGCGTTCTGGCTACGAAGAGCGCCAAAGGCTGGGGGTCCAAGGTCACAGGTGTCGTTGACGACTTCGGCGAGGGCAGTTGGTGTGCGAGCGAGAGCGATTTTCTGCAGGCGGATGTAATGTCTCAAACACTGTTTTGCAGGCTTGTCGGGCCTGCTGAGAAAGAAAAGGCTGTCTTCCATCGACAAGGATTCATCACAGCTGTGTTGCTGTTAGGGATGTGTGGCACTGAGTTAAGTCTGTAGGATGCGCTGGTTGAGGAGGCAGAGGTCGGCCCGGACGCAGGAAAGAAGAGGAGACGAGAACAGAGTCAGACGGCAGACGTGGCATTGAGATGGCGGAGATATCGTACCGTGGTATCGGTTCAGAACTGGATCTGGGCGTTTTCGATGGGCTGTGAGGAGGAAGGTGAGTAGGGCGTGTAGAGGTGTCGGGATGGCATACTATGCGGGTGTGGGCTCCGCAAGAAAGCTGTTGACGGTGATGGCGGAAACGGAGTCGACGCTGACGGCGGGTGTAGCCCTAAGGCGCAGTCGATGACCTACTTCCCGCCAGTGTACCACAAGTTCACTACGTGGAGGGGAAATGAGCGCGGAAAGCAACATCGGGTCTCCGGCGCTTGAGCTCGTGAAGCCGAGAGTTGAGGGAATGAATTCGCTCAGCCGTGGTCGGGGAACCCCGATGCTTCACCATCTTCGGCATGCAACACGTTCAGGACAGCACCATATGCTGCCCGGGGGTCTGCTTAAGTGTGGTAAGTCTACGCTGCACGCAGCTCCAGCACCTCTGCTGCCACAAGGAAACCCACGCCTTCTAGCGCTACGGCCGACCTGCGAAAAAGGCGGCCGCCCTATCTCGTCTTCCAGCATTTCACCCCTGCTAAGCCGCTCAAAGATACCGCGTCTCTCTCCTCCAACGACAACGCGCACTCGTAGCGCTTACGCGCTCTACTTTGCCCGCCTCGCCGACATACAAGCAACGACCCTCGCCTTTTCACCGCCAGCCCTCCAACGCTCTCCCAGCCCCTCATCTCTTTCGCCCTCTGCAGAGCCAACGGTAGTATCAGTCCTCCCTCCCTTCTTTAACCTGTCTCGATGTCACCTGTTCTACGATTCCGAAGTTAACGTATGCAGTCCAACGCCATGCCCTTCGCCCGCACACACCGCCCATCGCGCCGCCGACATTCATTCGCATACACACACCCACACACACACTCCCACAGTGGCAAATTACAGATCGGTATGAGCTCCGCCGTTGGTATCAACATATTCCACGCAGCCGAGCTCGCGCCGCACGTCTTCGGCGGGTATGAATTCCGCGTCGCCATCAACGGGCACACGCAACGCAGACACACAAGCGGACAACGGCAATTACAAGGCTGAGTATGGAGAAGAAAGCTACGGCCACAGGGGAGCAAGGGAATGAGAATTCGGGATACCGCAGCAGGGCAAGACGGGCACTGCTGGGACGTGATGCTGCTCCGCGAGCGCCCGATTGGCCGCTGGCTCTTCCCCTTCGACGCCGCCGGCGAGCTTGCGCTGGTGGTCGTCAGACAGGTTCCAGTTTCTATGAGATGGTTGGTCGATCAGCTATTTCGCGTGTTCAGGTAGTGACTCGAGGCGCCTTGGATTATCGATGATACTGTAATTGTATTCTCAACTTGCGCAGTAAGTGCACCCCTTCTATCCACCCAAGGTCCGCATGCCGTCTTCAGGGCCCAACGTGGCTGCTCGGGCCATGAACACAGTGATTTCGGCTGGAGTAGCCCGTCTGCAGGCCGCGACTGGTGAAGCAGCGGTCTGGCAATGAGGGCAGCAGAAAACTTGGCAGCCAGGCAACTTGAAAGGATGACGGTCGTTGGTGGCGGGTTAGCTTCGCTGATATTGAACAATGCCTTGCATGGCTGAGGATCGTCCGCCTCGCTGGAGGTGCTAGAGCGATCAGCATTTCCGGCCTTTTGTCTTCTGCGTACGAGGTCTTTGTTAGCTTAATGTCTTGCCGCAGTCCATGGCGTCTTCAGGTGCCATACCGCGTAACCCAGAGAGCCTATAGGTCCTTGTAGCGTCGATGGGTTCTGCTCGCTAATCGGAGAGAACAACGATAAAACAACGACATAGTGTAGGCGTAGCATGTATTTTCGGCGAGCATGCTATCTCTTCTCCTCGCTCGGCTTAACACCGCCGTAGATCCCCATCTTGTTGGCCTCCATACCCTTGCCGGCCAGATACATTCTGACGAGCTTGACAATGTCAATAACCTTGTCAATGGACATATCACCGTGGATGATCCGAGTGAACATGACGTTCACAAAAATTGTCCGTTTCATGATTGTGTGGGCTAGAGATGGTTCGCAGAGGACGGGACGGAAGCTGTGGGATAGCGAGCCGTCGGAGGCAAAGAGGTCTACAGCAAACATGCGAGATATGGTTACTCCGAGTCAGAGAACGCGATTGAGGGGAGATTTTTGCTCATACTTGATGTTGAAAGAGTGCTTGGGGGTGCAGAAGCGACAGAGAGCGATGAGAACTGGGATATCAGCGGTCCATTGGGGAGTCATTCCAGAGTTGTTGGAAGCAGCGCTGGAGGAGCCCGGCATGCTGATCTTGAAGACCCAATAGTGGAAGCCTCCTTACGTCGAAGAGACGGTGAATTGTGCGATACTTGGCCCATGGTCCAATGTTCCAAGAGATGGCCCTCGACGGGTTTGGGCGCTGACGATTCGAAGAGCAAAACCGCAAACCCGGCACTAAAAACAATGCAGAGTAGATAGCTGTTGCTAGATGATGCCTCCTGTATCTGCATGCGCTTTGCTTGGTCGGTGGTGATGCTGTCATGTTTTCATTATCCGCGTGCCAGTTTGGCGCTCCATCTGATGGCTTCGCAAGTTCTGTCGCGTCGTTAGTCCATGATGTTATCATCATAGCTAGTAGCTCCTTGATAACCATTGATTTCGTAGTTTTCGAGTCCACGTCGGCCGACGGGAGGGGCTTTTGCAAGTGTGACTACGTCAGCATCAGAAGCACAAGTAGCAGCAGAAGCCGAGACGCGACAGACGATAACGGTGCCTTTCGCAGGGATCATACATCGCCCAGCAGTAGGTGGCTCCTGGTGGCGTGGGCGATTGGCCGTGTGTGGGATTCGGGTATCCTGTGTACCGTAGTTGCTGCGCTGTTGGTGGTGACGAACGAGAAGAGAGGGCCCTCGCGTCCCAGCTGAACAGAATGACCCTCTTCCGGAAGGCTTTGCCACACGTGAGATGTTGCATGTTCGATTCCTGCGCTCTCAGTCTACGCAGTAACGGTTTGCGTCGTACGTGGCAGAGTGCGCTGGGCTTCAGCCAGAGCGAGAGGCGGGCCCTCAAGCAGGTCAGTATCAGCACATACGCCTGCCTTCAGCGTGAGGACCACTGCCGGTACCATGGATGCTCTGCCCTCACTCCGGGCCTTCAAAGCGTTCCGTCGGGCCTCTTTCGCTGCCTTCCGGCCGCCGTGAGTCGATTAACCTGGAAGTTAAGCTCCAGCCTCACCCACGGAGCCACCTTGGTGGCGAATCACCAAGAACAGCAGGCGCTCTGACCCACACACGGCCCCAGCTGACCGTTGTCCAGCGCGACGAGCCCGAGGAGGCCGCACGCGCACCCGGATCAACCAGCCCCCCGGCCGCCTATATAAACCCCCCAGCTCCTGGACCTTCCTTTCTTCTACAGCTCTATGGCTCTCTTTGCCTTTTGGCTTCGATCCATACGCAGTAGCGTTACTGTTCAGATTGATCTCTGGACAACCCCCTACGGGGGGCTTCTCATGATTAATCTTGTTTTTGGAATCCGGCTGGTGGCCTCTGGGCTCTGCTTATCGTCACTGGCCACAGTGTCCCCAGTATTGCACTGCCTCTGGGTGACGCGACCCTTCTACCTTTTTCGTCAATCGACTGGCCTTGGAGCCAGTTTTTGAGGAAGAAGTTGCAGCTTGGTGATGGGAGCTGATCTCGACTGAGCGTCGTTGCGACCGCGCTTCGTTGCGACTGCGCGTCGTCGCGACTGACGATGGTCGTTGGCTTGCGTCGCTGACCTGCGTGCGCCTCTGACGGTGCTGACTGCCTGCGATGGAGGATTCCTGGCGCTATGTGTCGTTCGCGCCCCGACCGTTGCGGTGTCGACGTATGGCGGCGTGCGGCGGCGTGAACGACTCAGCGCGACCTCACTGAAGCGCCATGGAGCGCTCAGCAGCCGCGACACCCAGATCCTGCGCCTTTGTGCAATCTAAGCGCCCGGAGGTGACCTTGCGTCCCCCAGTCCAGCCGCCGCGCCCATGTTGAATCACCGCAGGCCCGCGATGCTCGCGATCGCGATCGCGCTCGTAATGCCGCAACCGCTGAACGCTGGCAACCTTCGCAGTCCCATACCTCGCAGCGCGATCGGGTGCGCTCCAACCTCCGCCACCGGCTCTTCATGTTCTGCGTGGTCCTGACGCGCCACGATGCTACAGACCGCACTGGTATACAGCGAAGCTCTGCTGCCTTGAAAGGGCTTCCAAGACGCCCTGACGTGGGCACAAGAAGCCCGCCGCAGCCGGAAATAGCACCAAGCTGGCATCGCAGGAGTTCCCTGGTGAGATCTACATCCCCGCGTCGCCTGCCGCCAACGGTGATGGTAGCCAGCCGACCAGGCCAACCCGACGCAAGACGCCTCCACCATCTCCTTCTTTACCGACGACTCGAAGGGCTCGGCACAGAAGGGCAACGGCACAGCGTGCGCAGTCGCTGATGTGACCCTCCCGCCGCCGCGGCCACCATCAGCTCATGGCGCGTCGAAGCCGAAGCCTTCCCTCACGACACCAGCAACCACGACGCCGAAGACCACGACCATGTCCGCTGAAAACCGCTCTGATTCCTCCCTTGGCGAGATGGAAAATACCTGGGGCGATATATTCTTCCTTTTTACCGCTCCATCAACCGCCTTTGGCCTCCAGAGCGCCCGCCTGAACAACCGATTGCAGACGAAGAGCGCTTCTGGTCCTCGATCACGCTCGCCGATCGGCGGCGAATGTCCCTCGCTAGGTATGAGCAACCTTCAAACGCTACCATCACGAACGTCCATGAGACACTACCTGACGATAATGACATGTTGACACGCTTCTCTGCACGAATCAGGAATGCCCTCTCACGCCAACTCTTCCTCCAAGCAAGTCCGGAAAATGCAGGCAAAGACACCAACCATACCTCCGACACGCGCAAAATTCGTTTTTCGCAGTCAGGTAGCCGCATAATACCGAGAAAGGCTGACAAGGTGCAGGTAGCGCCTCATGATGGCCGAAGCGCTCACACTCCCTACGCCTCCCGCTGTCCCCGCTTTAACCATCGCTTGCTCCGTCACGCACTGCTTCTGCCTCTACAGCGCCAACAATGAAGACATGGTGAACGACCATCGCCTCTCGCAAATCCGCCGCGAGTCTCCTCTACAATTTGACCCAGACTCTCACCTTCTCAACTACGGACAGGACATAGAGTGGACGTGCTGGAGAGGACCTAGGCAAAGCTGATGACAATGTACATGGTGGAGGGAGGTTTAAAGAGCCCGTGATCAGCGAGGATCCCCTCGCAAATGGTGTTGGCAAGTCTTGTCTGCGCCGAGCTGGCAAAGGCGACAGGAGGCTGACAGTCCATCAGATGTGTTGCGGAGAACGTGAACTTGGGAAGGTAAGGTCTGGGGTTATCGAATTTCAACGCCGGTGCAGGCATAGAAGAACTCCTCTTTGTCATCTTCGAAGCTTGAGCTGGATCGTGACGTTCGTGCAGGCATACCCTTCGCCGCTGCTGACAACAACGTTAGGCCGTTTTGAACTGCACGGACAATACATCGTTGACTGTGAAACAGCGGACTCCATTGACGAAGGTGATTCCCTACCTGCGCGAATTTTCCATGCACAACAGCCTGGCTTGCGTGCTTAGTGAGAAACAGAATACTGTCATCGATGCGAGTGAAGGGGCAGTTGTTGTTACATCCTCCCCAGCAGGAGTCAACAAATGAGAGGAGATTTCGCATGCCATACGTCTTTCCAGGACGCTTGATGCTCTTCCAGTCCGAGAGAACGACTTGCCTGCTCGAAAAGGCAAGTGGCTCTACGCTCCTTGCTCAGGTACCCGCTGACTGCTAATCTAGGGCTATGAAGACGTCCCCTTCGTGGCAGCTGGAATGCTATTTACTTCTATTCCCAGCTTAGCGCCTTGTTTAAAGCTCAATACCACCAGAAGCCATTGTGGGGACTCAGCACATCTGCACATCACCGCCAACCTCCACACTCCCCGCACTCCACTCCAATATTGCACAACTGCCGTCCATCCGCCGAACATCCTGGCTACATGTATTCTGTCAACATCTGGAGGTTCTTGACCCACATTGGCACACAAACTTGATTTTGTCTTAGGACACGGCTGATGACCCGCAATGCCACCCGTCTAGACACTGTCCCTGCCTCTCAATCGGCCAGACCCGTGCTGCCTAGAAGCCATCGCATCTCGCGGCCTATCCTGGCGCCTACAACGGGTTGTCTAGGTTACGAAAGCCACGTCCCAACATTCTTTGTTTTAACAGCACAGATGCAGGGGATCGACTACAAGCTCTATGTTGACGGCCCAGAGTCTAAGATGGTTGTAGTTCTGTTAGAACTGTTTACGTCCTCCTTGGTGGGTGCTATCTAAGCACTCAGTGATGATTAATGATGTTCACCTGCAGAGCATAGATACTGCTACGGGCAAACCTTCGTTTAGGTGGATTACATACTGGTAGCGGTCATAACGGCGCCTAGGTACGCTATCTGGTGATGAGTTTATAGAGCGTGGAGGAGATGGCTAGGTAACAACCTCAAGGATGGCAATCACGTCTCGGTCTGGACAATACACAGCCCAGTTGCTACGCCCGATATTATAGCTACGTAAAGAACTCGCGGACTGGATAGCGGTAGTCCGGGCGTCAAATGATAATATAACCAGTTCGTGACTATTACAGCGTGTCTGTTTTTTTGTCTTCGCCGATTTCCTATAACAGCACATCACCGTCTTCGAATGGCACTTCCTGAAAGTAGTGGCAATTCTCGCCGCGCCGCAAGTGCGAGGCCACCTATATAGTTAGTATAAAAGGAAATGATGAAGGGGCACACAGCTGGGACGTTGGTAGAGCGGCGGAAAGGCGAGGCCGTTGTGGGTGCCGCTTAATCTCTGCTTGACGATGATCACATGTTGCGCCGTGAGCGAGCGACGTGTCTAGCTCGGAGCTTACACAATCCTTCTCGAGCTATAGTAGCCAGGGTGGTAGTTTTGCGCTGACGGACCGTGCTGAGACCAGGCCTGAGGTGATCCGTCACATCGTGACATTCGTTGCTTCTTGCGAGCTGAACGTTCCAAAGATAACCAGCATAAATTCGCTCGCCTGGAGACGCAGGAGGGCTTCGGTTGACTCGCGTTACATTGTGTACACAGCCTTGCTCCGGTATACGTAAGGCAATATCTCTCCTCGATTTGCCAATCACGATTGCCCAGTGAAACCTCAAGGCTGGAGACCTAAGAACCCTCGATGAGTACGTAGTTCTCATTCGGCTATGTCATGGAGTTCAGAGAGGTGCGCCAAACCACCGAGGTGGAAGCCTGCCTCTGCGGCTCAGTGAAGTGTGAAGATGGCCTCAGTCGGCGCAGTACGCGCCGCGCTGGCTGACGCGTACGCGCACCCTCCCTCTTAGTCATCGACCTGGGTGCTGGTCGGGCGCCATATTTCCACGCTCTTCGCTCCCACGCTCTTACTCTCCGGCTGCACTCGATTCCTGACCACGACCCCGTCCAGGATCCAACAGAAGTTCTTCGCAACGCGCAACAATGACTCCACCAGAAGCTCGCCCCGTCAGCCGCAAGGCCAGTTTCACTGCATTCGCGCTTCAGGCGCAGTCCGACCTCCTCTCGCCCGGCTTAGCCGTCGATAGCACCAGCGACCAAGAGGTCGCTCTCAGTCCTTCGCCGAGCAAGCGCAAGGCCGGCATTCACGATCACGATGACGAGCCCCACCCGCGCAAGCGCCCTTCGTTTGACCTCAGCAACACGAATGCCCCAATGGATATTGAGAGACACGAGCCTGGAGAAGCCGCCCCTCAGCACAGCGCTTACAATAAGCCAACCCTCAAGCTGCGCCTTACCAAAGACACTTCCGTAAGCCCGCAGCCGCCTTTAAGCCGACCGTTACTGACACACTCCTGAAGAACACCTCATCTGAAACAGCTCTGAGCCCAGTCGATCTCCCGGGCTCTCACGACGGCTCATTCGACAGCAAACCCGCGCGAAAGAAGCTCACCAACGCAGCCAAGCGCCAGAAGGCCAAGCTCAAGAAACTCACCAACACCTCCTCCCCCTCCGCCACCGCTAGGCCCGCAACCCCCCCAGCCCAGCCGCAGCCCACCACCATGTCGGAGCAGCTCGAGCCCGCGCCCGGAACATCCTCATCAGAGCTCCTCTCCCTCACCGACTTCCTCGCCTCGTTCCCGG
>LAEG01000012.1:0-15244 GCA_001455585.1 Diplodia scrobiculata
TTTCAATATCTTCTTCTCTTCTCTTTCTTCTCTACTTCCTTTTTCGAGTTACTACCTTACTATAGAAGTTATGGAAGACACTAACTCTATCTCCCCGTACTTAGTTTATGACGAACAGCGTCGCATACTCGTCTATCGCCTATATAGATTCGCTATTAACCCCCGTCGTGATCTTATTATAGCACATCTAACGAAGTCCCATGGGCTTCCCACGCCACGTAAGTATGATGCCCTTATCCCCCCGTACGTTTACGAGAACGCGATCTTTCACACGGACAAACCGGGTATTACGCGTACTATGGAATTCGGCTATTCGCCTCATCTTAACGTCTATCCCGACGGTTACTATTATACGGACGAGAGCCACGCGTATTATTGCCGTAAGGAGTCGACTATTATTAAATACGTATACGATAAGCACTAGCGAAGTCATCGGGATAGTGTTACTAGTTATTACGTTTACCCCGTTCCCGTCTCGACGATCTTCGAGGGTTACCACGTTTACTTTCGAATCACGGTACCCGGCCTTAATGCTATCGTAGATCCGGCCGTGCTAGGTAAAGCCTAGGACTAGGTTCTAAAGTATCAAGAGCGGAAGTTAATTGCCTAGGCTAAGGCGCCGCTATAGCCGGCTAACACGGATCTCTCTCTCTAGCTTAGGCACACGGCGTGGCTAGAGTATTTCCGAGGAAAACCGCTTCTATAGATCTTAGGGCTTGCTTAGATTCGTACGTTAGGTGAACCGGAATCGTACTAGACGCTGCTTACTATAAATATAGAGGCTTTCGTGGTCCATCTAGCTTCGAAGGTATCCGGACTCCCGAGCATCGCCCGCCGGATATACCGTAGTCTAGGTCTAAAAGAGATTTCTTTTAAGGAGCTACGAATTGTTTCGGAAGCTTCTAGCCGCTAATACGCGTACGCGTGGACACGGTTTTTCTTATTCCTCCTTCGAACTAGGCACGATCCGGTGAAGTTCGGGTTGCTAGAGAATAGAGACGTTTAGACTCTAGTCGAGGACTTATATATATCTCTCATCGAGCGGTAGAAACCATGCGATGTAACCCTTAGCATCCGACTACTTATCGAATATATCGTGTGTTAGCGTGTTTCGTTAAACCGCTAGGCAAGCCCTTTATACGTCTTTCTCGCGGTCGAGGGGTTTAACACGAGAACGCGGACATAGAAAACGCCTTTCGAATACCGACCGTTGCTTTCGAAGATTATCTACGTTATCCGGCTTACGGCCGCTACTATGTTTTTCCGCCGAAATCCCGATATAATAGGTAACATCGAGGATGAGCTATTAAAACACGCCGGAAAACGTGTGCACGTGGGCGCGCTAACTATGTTCGACACTCTGCATAGTCTACGGATGTTTACTAAGGGACTTGCGAAGAATTACTACGTCTATCCGAGCATCGTTTGGGAGCTAGGGTCCGAGACGTTAATCTACCTCGGTTAGCGCATTTCCCTACCCACTATCGCTAGCATGATGGCTACTTTAATTACAGAGGGTGAACTTTTAGTCTACGAGTTGGTGTTTCAGCCCTATAATTACCTATAATCTCGGCGCCCCGAATTGTTCATTAACGACTTCACCTAGGCTAGCAACGGGCACTCCTTTATTAACTTGGATGTAAATAAGTCACTATCCGGTGGATTCTCGAGGGTCTTATAGTGGGTAGCCTACTCTCCACTCGGGTAATCGTTATTTAGTAACGATAGCGAAAAGGGCCTCGATCCCGCGGGTACGTAAACTATAAGCACATAACAAGATTCACGAGTCTTTCATAAAGCACTAGTCGGCTAATAGTAAAGTGTGTCTATAGGTGTTCGTTTATATCTCGCTAGAGTCGAACGGTTACTTAAGATCCTTACTATCCTTGTACACGTTACCGGTGGCCTTCTAGCGCGAGGAACGGAGCTTTACGCCTTAAAACATAGCAACGGCATCTATTCATTACGTAATGTCTATGTCTACCGCGATCACGTCATCCTAATTACGGAATATAATAAGACGCAGGCGTTAAACGAGGAACCTAATGTCATTACACGCGCCCTCCCGCCTAGCGTTTCCCGGCTGTTTATTACCTACCTAGCCGACGTACTTCCTTTCACGGAAGGTATTTAGGGTATTACGATTAAGGGCAAAGACGATAAGGAATTTCCCGAGCATCTATTCTATTCCGCGGGGCACCCGTGGAACTCTTAAAAAATTAGCACCCTACTTAGAGACGCTTTCCTTAAAGTAATAGGCTACCGTATTACCATTACGAAATGGAGAGACATCGCCATCGGCATCGAGTAAGAACATCTACGGGAGGCTACTACAAATAAATATAGCTTGTAATTTCTAAGTAACACGTTCGTAGCCGGATACTCGCGAGAGACCGAAGAACACCATTATACCATTACACTCGGCTTTCTCGTAGGGTTATATAGCCGAGATCTTAAGAATATAGTCTCGCTAAGTCGTAAATAGCACGTACTATTTTAACTAGAAGAGAAAGGGTATAGGTAGGTTAAAACCCCAGAATAAACTCCCGAATAATATACTAACTACATAAACCACACTCCCGAAAAACGAGGATAGATTACCGTTCACTATACGCCAAATAAAACACAATTAAATCATTTACCTAGGGCTCGTACGCTCGCCCGGCGGAGTAGGAATACTAGGGCCCTCCTAGATTTGTACGAAATAGAAAACGTTAATCTATACAAGTTAATGCCCTACATTCGTATAGAAAGGACGTCGTAGGCATTTTCCTATTTCGTACAAATCTAGGCGGACCCCTCCCCTCTCCCGCTAAGCTCGAAACCTTAGGTCCTCCTAGATTTATACGAAATAGAAAACGCTAATCTATATAAGTTAATGCCCTACATTCGTATAGAAAGGACGTCGTAGGTATTTTCCCATTTCGTACAAATCTAGGCGGACCCCTCCCCTCTCCCGCTAAGCTCGAAACCTTAGGTCCTCCTAGATTTACACGAAATAGAAAACGCTAATTAGTACGGATTAATGCCGTGGATTTATATAGTAATGTCGTTCCATAGGTAATTTCCGTTTCGTATAAATCTAGGAGGACCCTACGCGTGGTGCGCCGAGCACGGGGATCGCATCGTAATCGTTAGGTGTATACTATGCGTTTAACTCGATCTTAATTTTACTAATAATTATATATTACATAGATAGTTAGACGATGTATACTCTAATTAGGTTACTACGAAGTATACTAAGATACGGTCTCTAGATTCCGTTAGTAACGGTTAGACGAAGGTAGTTCAGGCGTCGAAGCGCTATATTAGTTCTCCATAGTCGGCGACGACGTAGTAATAGATGGCGCCCCTAGAGTCGGCTTTGTCCCCTAGCGAGACTAACTTCACTCGGTGTTTACGCCGTGTATACGGTTCGACCGCGACGTTTAGACCGGGCTAGGAACTTACATTACGTAGGGTTATGGTTTCGCGCGACGACGTCTTAGCCGTGCTTCTAACCGGTAGCGGTAAGAGTGCTTTAATCACGATCCCCGCCCTTTTATAGGCTAGGGTTTGCTCGGTATTAATCGTCCCGTTTATCGCCCTAAGGGACGATCTCATGGCTCGATACGCCGCTACCGGGCTTCAAGCGGTGTTTTAGACGCCTAATAATCCTTCCGTTAGGGAGATTATCATGGTGACCCTAGAGGTTACTGCCGGTCCCGTGTTCGACGGGTGGATTAGTTCGCGCCTCGTTAAGGGCGTGCTAGTAAGGGTCTACGTCGATGAAGCCTATATTTTCGTTACTAATCGTACCTAGAGGAAAAGCCTTGGGGAAATTACCTAGTTAACGAGGATTCTGCGCGCCCGCGACGCGCCTAAGGTAGCGGGCAACGGTCGTCGGCCTAAAGTCATCTTCTTAAGTGGAACGCTACCCGTGTATATATAAGAATAGCTATGCTAGACGCTTAGCATTCGCCCGGATAGACTTAACGTTATGAGGGAGACCTGCACTAGGCGTAACATTTCCTACCGTTTCGTGGAACTAGAGCCTCTTTAGCAATAGGCGGTTTGCCTTAGTCTTATATAAAGGTAGAGCAGGGCTAGCCGTAAGATAGTGATCTACGTTAGGAGCAAGGCGGACGCCGAGATCCTACGCGAGCTCCTATCCGATTTTTAGCCTATTATTTACTACGGTAGCCTAGATGAGGAGAATAAGGCGGATATTCTCGCTAGCTTCCGCTCTAGCAAGATACTCATAGTTATCGCCACCACCGCTTTTAGCACCGGGATTTACATACCCGAGCTATACATAGCCATTTTCTACGCCGGCGTGTGGTCTTTAATCGACCTTATCTAATAGGCGGGGCGCCTAGTAAGGGACCTAGCGAATAGCGTCGTAGTATGTCTAATGTCGGAACGTGATCGCTAACGAGTTATGGAGGACGCGCCGGCGAATCGAGACGCATTTGCATTCTCCCTCCTCCTATATAGCCCTACCTACCGCCTAAGCACGCTTAACTACTTCCTCGACGGCGTAACTAGCTTACGCTGCGCGGCACCGGCCGTCGTCTACGACATCTACGCTAGAAAGCAACGGCTTTAGTTAGACGACGTTACTCTAGCGCTAGTCGACGCTAATAAGTCGCCCGTAGGTGCTATTAGGTATAAAGGCAATAACGACGAGGTAGACTATAATAGTAACGACTTACCCGCGAGGAAACGCGTACGGCGGAGTTATATGTCTAACTCTACGACCCGTGATAGTAGCGCCGGGTCCTAGGCTTCCCTTCTTCGCGCGTCGCCAATGATAGTTACGGCGCCGCCGGTTACACTATTATCTCGTCCATTGCCTCCTCCGCGCAGTAGCTAGTATTCGTGGCTCGACCCGTCGACGAATAACGGTATTTTAGAAAGAACGTCGCCCCCTACCGTCCTCGAATCGGATAAAAATACGCCTAATACCACGCGATTTAGCCTCGAAAACCTTCCGCTCCTACGATCTAAGCGAGACCCCGTATTTACTCTTTTACTAAGGCTCTCGAATGAAACGCATATATCGGCCTCTCCCTATTCCCTTGGGTCGTCCTAGGTAGAAGCCGGTGCCGCGGATCGCGTAGTAGGGTTCACCGAGGGGAGTAACCTTATCGCTAGCGGCCACGGCGGCCGTTAGCCTAGTACGTACGTTAGGTAAATGGTTCTCGAACATGCGGGTAAAATCCGGGAGGTATTAGAACACATGGAGCTTACCGACTCTTGCACCTACTACCGGATTCTACGAAGGCCTAGTTCGCACACCTATACCGTCGAGTCCTATTCCAACGGCTTTGGGGATATTCGCATAGACTATAGGCGCCTTATAGGTAAGTTAAGGCGGGCCGGTGTGACGGACGTAGGCAAAGGCGTGTGCTATAACTGTCTCCTACCGATGTAAGCCCATCCCGGCGGCTTTGTAAACAAAAAAAGCTATCGGTTAGGGGATTCTATTACTCACGTATTAGTCACCGCTACCGAGATTCCCGAATGCGCATCGATCATAGTAGAACGGGGCATTACTTTGCCTCTTTCCACGCCGATATTGTCTAGGTACGATGATAAGGTTAGGGCTTTCGTGTACATCGACTTGTTTTCGCGCATACTATAGAGCGTAGCAAGGGCGGGCGCCTAATTTTATATTCACTACGGTACCCTTATATGTTACTATTTCTAACACGTGTAACACCTAATACTAGTAAGTTAGGGATCGGATGTAGGGAGGGTATAGGGTGGAGTGATGAAGTAAGGTAAGTTTTCGGTCCGGATAAACTAGCCCGGATCTCTCTTTCTAAAACGCGTTAGGCTACCCCTCCTAGAGCGGAATAAAATATTTACTATACCCCGGAGAGCGGCCGAGTAACCGGTTAAACACTTCCACGCCTCGCCGACATCGACTACCGGGCCCTCCTTATATTATACGAATCGTAGGTGCTAGGTAATCACGTGGGTGGACCCTAAGAGAGTAGAATTTTCCTCTCTTAGGGTCTACGGCACGTGTAGGTAACTAACCGGATACGGTTAGCGTGGATTTGGGGGGGGGGGTCTATATCCACTTCTACCGGGCCTCTTCCTCCCTCTCCTCTATTCTTCCTTCACCCTATACCCTCGCACCCGGTTCAAAGATCGTTTATACAACTCTAACCCATCCCGGTTCCTCGCAACGAATTCGAACGGCCCGCACCTAGACGACGAAGCGCCCATTTATCTCTACTCGAGCATCACCCCGGCTCTCTTACCTCTACTCTACCCCGCCCTAATTAGCATCGTACGAAAATACTATTAGCCACTTAATTTTGTACGATTCCAGTAACACCCGCCATGCCGCCTAAGGCCAAGGCCGACAAGTTCGACCCGGACCATCTCCCCCTTAATCCCCCTAAGGGTTTCGAGCCCGATTAGTTTCGCTCGAACGTTAATACTAACGACCTAGTTATCGAAGTCGATCATAATCTACCCGAGAATGCCTTTTTAAATGTTTATAACCATTAGTTCGTGCGCTTATATCGCGGCTCGAGCAATAGGCATGCTACGGAACTATACACGAGCGCTTAGCGATTAGCCGGCTATCTTAAGCTCCACGACACCGCTAAACTTTATAAGCTCTACCTATAGCCTCGGGTAAAGGCTATATTCGAGCTTACCGGTGCCGATCCCGCTAAGGGTTCGACGAAGCCGAGGAAGAAGAGAAAGAAGGCCGCCGATGGCGAAGAGTTAGCTAAACCCGAGCCTCCGTCGACTAATGCCCCCGATCTAAGGTCCCCCGAGTAGAAGGACCTAACCTCTTTAGCGGATTAGAGGCATAACACCATTATTAGATACTTTTACGAGGTCGATCCTACCGGTAAGCATCTAGTCGCTAATAGCCTCTTTAGCTAGCTACGGGATAGCGTCTAGGAAGATCGGCTACTCGGCTCGAACGACCTAAAGAAGGATGCGGGCGAACCGCTAATCCCCCCCACCGAACGTCCTCTATTCTATAGAGCCTAGTTCGTTTACCTAATCATTCGGGCTCTCCCTAACGTCTTTAGCTCCGGAGACGTCTTACCGGCTAAGGACATTAATCGCGCCATCGCCTTCGTTAGGCGTGGATTTAGTACGAACCCTTCTCCTTAGTTAGCTAGCGCCCCGTGTAAGCCGTAGGCCCCTTTTCCCGTCGCCTACGGGAAAGTTACTACTAGCGTCGAGCAAGACCGCGTCGACGTTTAGGATAAGGAGGCCTTAGATGAGGGGGAGCCGGAGGAGATCCTCGCCGGCCCACATCTAGGTAGCGGCTAGATCACCGGCTACGAAGCGCTAAATAAGTTAAAGCGCGGCTAGCGGGATAGTGACGACTCTTTATTAGACACCTTCTAGATCGTCGGCTCGAAAGAGTACGGCGATATAACCTCTAAGTTTAACGAGGCGCCCCGGCTAAGTAGATCGGCCTTTAAGGCTCTCGTTTTTAACCTTATTAAGTTCGACCCGTCCCTCCTTAGGGACGATAGTGTTCCCGAACACGTTAGGACGTTAGGTTCTAAAGGCATCGGTCCCCCGCACGTCGACTACTAGCATTCCCCCGGCGACTAGGTTTCTATAGGCACGTTACTTACGGTAAACGCTACTAGGGTCGTCGAGAAAACTACACGGGAAGGCTCTTCCGACGCTAACGATGGGTCTAGTGCTTCGGAACGTGAGCCCCCGGTCGACGGGCTAAAGGCCGCATTTTAGTCCGCTCACGATGAGGTCGTCCCTAATATCTTCATGCCCTCGTACGCCGATTCGTGCAAGCTACTTAGTATCGACCCGGTAACGCGCCTTTTTAGCGAAGGTATATCGCCCGTAATAGCGCTAAAGCCGACCTAGGTTACTATAGCGGCCTACCTCTTACTTCGAGAGTAGGACTCCGGGCGATAGCGTGCTATAGTCGTCGCCGACGACCCAGGCGCCGGTAAGACCGTCGGGTCCCTACTCTACCTACTATATTCCTATCGTAGGGCGAAGTAGAGAGGCCCTCCTTACCACCCCGCTCTCGTCCTCGTAGAGCCCTATAATCTTAACC
The DNA here is from genome assembly GCA_001455585.1 of Diplodia scrobiculata. Taxonomy (NCBI): domain Eukaryota; kingdom Fungi; phylum Ascomycota; class Dothideomycetes; order Botryosphaeriales; family Botryosphaeriaceae; genus Diplodia; species Diplodia scrobiculata. The sequence goes on from LAEG01000012.1 coordinate 8,057, forward strand.
ACTTCATCGCCGAGTAGACGAGGCTATTCTCCGGGTCTAGTTTAATAATTATTAAATTTCACGGTAATAAACCTAGTAAGGGGGTCGATGCATATAGATCGATGTTCATTTCGACTCTAGATCTAATTATCGGCCTTAGCGATGGAGGCTCCGCTAATGACGTTAAGGGATTACACTCGCAAAACCCTACCACGGCTATAACGGTTATCCTAACTATATATAGCACGTGGGCGAATCGAACCCTATTTAACGTGATAAAGTCTTAGGAGGCTTTATTAAAAAGCGCCTAACGCGAATTCGGCGGGAACGACGACGAGCTAGACGATGAGCTAGATGATAAGCTAGTCGACGAGCTAGACGACGAGCTAGACGACGAGCTAGACGACGACGAGGACGAAGATAAGGGCGATCGCCACGCTGCGAAGATAGATAAGATCGTTTAGGTACTATCCACCCCTATTATTCCCTTTACCCCACCCCTTTATTAACGCCGGGTGCTCTTGCATTTATATAAAACCCTAAATTTTGTATAAATGCAAGAGCACCCGCTCTCTCCTTACCTTCCGCTCCTCCTCCATTTAAAACTATTCGATTAGTAATACCCGGCTAACATAATAACTATTAGCGTGTTGACGGCGGCTAGCGCGCCGAAGTTGCCGGTCTTAAACGCGAACTTGGTATTAGTCGCTTTCCTCTCGGTGTAACCATCGACCCTCGCTTCGTAAGTGCTCTGCTATTCCCTTTTTTTAATTTTTCTTTTTCTATAGTTTTTCTTATCTCTATATGTTTAGCTTAGTTTACTAACTAAGTCGGAAATAATAGGCGGCGATGTCGTATGACCTAAAGCGATAGGTCGGTAAAGCCTATTCTACTATCCACACTAAGAGGAGTAAACGAGAGGGGTTTAGCATGAAAGATAAGTTTAAGCATCTTTTCGCTTATAGAATCCGCACCGCCGTCCTTAATAAGGCCTATTTCGTTAAGAATGCCGACTCGACGTATTATAAGTCCGTCGATCTACTTAAGTGCTAATTCTTATCGTTAGTTACGGCTACGCCTATCTCTAATAAGGCCGAGGACATTATAGCGTACATGACCCTCGCCGCCACGCCTTAGGCCGTTTAAGATACCGATTACCCTAACGAGCACGTTAAATTCGTTTAATAGTACGACTCGTTAGATCCTAACGACCCTAAGATTATTAACCCGATTAGCGTGGGCCGCATCCTTAGTAGAGGCTCTATAGCGCCGTGGATAGCAAGCAAGGTCATGAAGAAGTTGCTCGGGTTCCTAGTGGCTCGGCGTGCCCTATCGATAGTTATCGATATAGGCCCTTACGGTCGCTAGCGCGCGGCCGACGAAATCGCGCTATATAAGGCGTGGACGTTAGAACTAGAGGGGACCTTGCCCGAGCGCGACATGTACGGCTTAGTCGCTAGGGTGCACTAAGAGAATCTAATGGCGAGAGGGGGTAAGAGAGGCTTAGCCCGCGTCTTAGGCCCGGAGGTCTCGGACTCCTAAAACCGTTCTTTAGATATAGCGGCTCTTCGTCGTCTCGTTCACGCATCGCTCCTCCCGGGTTTCGAGATCCTCGCCTTATACGCACCTAAGACGTAGGAGCTAAGGAGCGAGTTGCTCGCGGCTTTGAAGAAGCCCGACGGTGGACTCACGTTCCTCGTAAACAAAATGTCCACGTCGCCTATACACCCTCTAGCCGGCTATAGCGACCCGGCCACCGTCCTAGGATTCTTAGCTCGTTCGAGCCCTAAAATTAGGATAATTCTAATCCTACTTTATATCCACATAAGTAGACGTAACGAGTAGGTTCTTATACTCGCGTCCTAGCCCTACTCCTAGCGCCTAGTGGAACTAATCGTTAGGATGTGTGGCTTCAATTTCCTATCTATTAAGAGCTTAACTAGCCCCTAGGAGCGCTTAGAGATTATTACGAAGCTTAAAGAGTAGCCGAACAAGTACCACGGAATTATAAGTACTATTATGGTTACTAGTTTCGGCACTAACTTATAATTTATACCTAACCTATTCGCGCTTAACGCAATAACGGTAATAGTAAACGCTATCTCCGCTATTAGTCGCCTCTATCGTGTAGGCTCGAAGAAAGAGTAACACGTCTACTTCCTATTTACGAAGTTCTCTATCGACCGCTACCTCTACGTAAACGCTTTCCGTAAGGCCGTCCCCTAACTAGCGGCCTACTTCGAGGACGTAAGTACCCATTTAAACTAATTACTTTACCCCCTTCCCAACTACGATAACTAATATTATCCGGGCCCTCTTTCATTTATACAAAAATTCTTCATTTAACATTTATATAAAGGCAAGAGGGCCCTCTTGCAACGCTATACTCCTCTATTAATACTCTCGATCGTTTGTTCGCTCGCTAATTTATTCTTATATAGGAGTCGTTCGATGTCGAAATGGAAGATAATGCCGATATGGCCGAATCGTAAGGTCTACTCGAGGAACGTCGGGGTATCCTAGAGCTTAATTCGGAAATGCTATCTCGTGCCTATGACGTGTTTAGGAACCTCTTCGGTATTAAGATAGACCGCATGTCTAAAGCCGTCTTTAGTTATCGAGACATCGGTTACGGCTAGGGTAAATAGTTCCCGCCTAGTAGTCTCCACGCCTCCTCGCTAGAGGCCGTTCCGAGAACCCCCTCTAGGAGCACCCTCCCCGTTCCCTCCGGCACTGCGAAGCGTAACCGTAACGAGACCCTCCGCCGCCTTTAGCTATAGGGTTTATACTACTACGCTTGCTATTTACGCGGCGTGCACGGTTATTCCGGTAATCCGGACGGAAAGCTCTACCCTTACTATAAGGCTAGAAGCTTCTTCCCCGATGTTAAGGTAGAGGTCGGCGGCCGTTCGTTGTAATTCCCGTGCGTTTCGCCCTATAGCGAGCATATAAGCGCCCTCTTTAAGCACGTCCTCGACTACGGTGACTCTTTCCTCCCCTAGGGCGAGGACACTAAGTCCCTCTACGGTATCCTACGTCCCGTAGACCCCGTTATCGACGGCATTAGCACCGCGGAGTAGGGCCCTATCGTCCCCGAGGGTTAAGATCGACGGTAGCTAATCGTGTTGCTACACGCAGCGCTTCTAAAGCTCTACGCGCCGTGCGTACATTACTACGGCGTATACCACGACGGCACCGAGCTTAGTAGCCTCTATAACCCCTACGCGAATAGTAAAGGCGAGCCTTCCGATGGGGAGTAGGCCCTCTAGGCTAGCACCGAAAGTAGGCGTCCTAGCGACTCGGACGACGAGCAGTCGGATGATGTTCTCATCCGTAGCCCTACTCGCCCTCCTAGACAACGCCTAGTTCTAACGCATAGGGCTGCTTCCGCTCATACCGCGCCTAAGACTCCTCTCGCCTCCGCCGAGCCCCTATCGTCTAGCCCTATTATGCCTCCTCGTAAGAGGTAAAAGAGGGTAATAGCCGATACGCTAGCTATTTCACCCTCGCCCGAGCACGCTTACGTCTCCCCTTCGTCGAAGCTAGTTACTTAAGGCTCGTCCGAGAACACTCTCGCTTCCTAGGCGTCTCCTAGGTCGAGCTAGATTATACATCCGCCGGCCTCTTAGTCGGTTACTACTTCCGACATATGTTTCTAGTGTCTATAGAAGGGGGTATCCTACTCGGAGGGTGAAGATGGAGTCGGTTCATGTCTAAATTGCGCTTTAGACCGTACTATGTGCTAGTGGCCTTATACGCATCACGCGAGCCTTAAGAGCTAGAAGGCCGTAGTCGATAAAATTAAGGCTAGCGAGGAGCCTAGCCCTAAGATCATCGCTATAGTTCGGAAGTCACTTAAGACCTATAAGAGGTGTAAGACCGTTAACGCTAGCACCGCCGATTTAGGCCCCGAGGCTAGCGGCGAGGAGAATACCGACTCCGAGACCGAGGGCACGTCACTAAGCATTAGGTTAAAACGGTACCTAGCCTACCTAGCAGACGACATCCGCTACGAGCCCGTCTACGAGGATAATAAGCTTTACTATCGTAACGAAAAATACGACGGTGAATGTACCTTCGTCTGCGAGGATCATTAGAGGTAGCTCCGTTCTATCGGCACTTCGGGTCCCCGTATGCTATCCCGGGCGGTCGTTGTCCGTTACGACGGTTGCAAGGAAATAGGCGTCGTGCGCCTTAGCGAGTTTTCTTAGGGAAGTTCTTAGGATTTATTAGAAGTTAGCTAATAGCACTAGTTTAGTGATAGGGGGTTAAAAAAAATGGGTACGGACGGCATAGGTTAGGCAAAAGTCTAAAAAAAAAAAATGGTGGGAGTAGAGGTCGAGGAACGTGGGGGAAAAAACAAAAAAACGGAAAAAAAAAGTTCCTAGAATAAACTAAGTAGGCGGCGGTACTAAGAGTAAAATAGGAAAAACCTAAAAAAAATTTTAAAGAAAATTTAGCGTTTATCACGTGAAATTTGTTAGTCACCGTCTTACGTTACTAAAAAGTAGTTTTACTTAGTCGTACTATAGTAGAAATCGATTACTTTTATAGACCACGCTAACTCGAATAGAAAGTAATAACTAACTAAATTAGCAACTAAATTACTACCTATTACCATCATTAACCGGACGATAGAAAGTCTAGCGGTATATACTTCCTACTTTATATAAACCCGAGAATACCTTCCCGGACTTAAAGAAAAGAAACCTAATGCAATAGCTAGTGAAAAGGAATCGCACTAGCATAACTTTACTATACCGTCGGATAGAATCCTACCGGCGGGTGTTCCTAACTTTATATAAAACTAAAAGGGCCGTGTGAGCTACTCTATATACTTAAAGAAAAGAAACCTAATAAGATAGCCGGTGAAAGGGAATTAAACTAGCGTGACTTTACCATGCCGTCGGTTAGAATCCTACCGGCGGGTGTTCCTAATTTTATATAAAATTAAAAGGGCCGGGTGGGCTACTCTAATTCGGCCGAGGCTTATATAATGTGCTAAGCCTTTATATACTTAAAGAAAAGAAACCTAATAAGATGGCCGGTAAAAGGGAATCAAAGTGGCATGACTTTACCATGCCGTCGGTTAGAATCCTACCGGCGGGTGTTCCTAATTTTGTACAAAATCAAAAGGGCCGGGTGGGCTGCTCTAATTCGGCCGAGGCTTATATAATATGCTAAGCCTTTATATACTTAAAGAAAAGAAACCTAATAAGATAGCCGGTGAAAGGGAATTAAAGTGGCATGACTTTACCATGCCGTCGGTTAGAATCCTATCGGCGGGTGTTCCTAATTTTATATAATCGCAAAAGGGCCTGGTGAGCTACTCCGATTTAGCCGAGGCTTATATAATGTGTCTCCTAGTGCGAGCTTCTTCGAATCGCTTAGTGTTAGCATCGCCTTACTTAGCGCTTATTTAGTTTAGCCCTCGAATCTAAAATACGCCGTCTAGGATCGTATTAGGGTCTATCGTCGAGATCGTCGACCAGTTATTAATCACGTCGGCGTTGTATATGTCATGATCGCCGTACGACAGGACACGGTTAATAACTATATTAGGGGTTAGTTACGTTATACGTCCATGTCTTATCGCTATTATCTCGTCGTACCTACCATCGCTATTCTCTAGAAAGCTCTAGCGCCGCCTAGTAGCGCTTATCCCTTACGAATGCTAAGTAGGCTATCGGCGAACTCGGATATAGCTACCCGTACGTCCGGCATGAGCTAGTCCGGCACGTATTTAGGCATTACCACGACGATGACGAGTTCGCGCATTTCGAGGGGGAAAATGTAGTCGTTAATCCCCGGAACGGTATAGATTTCTACTTTCCGTTAGAATCTCCCGTGCACCGCGTGTTAAACGGGTTCCTTACGGCTAATAATGTCCCCGTAGATCCTTATGTATCCGCCTTCCGGCTAAGCGCTAACTTCATGGAGGCGCGTATAGGCGTCTACTATCCCCATGAAGGTTTAAAGGCCCGATCGCCGGCCGTACGGTCTCGATCTCTCCCTCTCATCGATGTACGGCACGGTTACCGTCACTTATTCTTCCCTCACTCTTTTCGCCGTTTCGCTCCCTCGCGGTAGCTCGTAGCCCTTCTCGATCATGTCCACGAAGAAGCCTACCTTAGAGACCATGTATTCGCGGGCCTAGGGAATGTTAAATAGAAGGTGTAACCTAATCTTACGATCGTTCGCTTTAGCCTCGTCCTAGCCGGCCTAATCGAAGTTCTAGTCCACCGCACTAAGGGGGATTTCCCCGTCTTCCTTATATCCGGCGAAGTCGTCCCGCCGAGGAATCGGCCTACTCGAAGCCTCCTCGGGTATAACGCGTGTTCCCGCTATGCGGAGCGAGCCTATTAGTATCGGATAGACTACCGCGATGCCCCGCGAACCGACGAAGTCCGTTCTACCGGTGGCGACCTCTACGATCACTAAAAATAAGGGAACGGTTAGTTCGTCGAAATGGCTTAAGGCATGTAATTAGCCGGTTAGAGGGGAAGTAAAGGTCCATACTAAAAAGTGATGCCCGCTAGAACGTGCCGTATCCACCTTCCGGTATGCTAGTTAGTCTAACGCGGAGACACGCATTAACGAATGCTAATAAACGCTACCGTATGGGTTCTAGTAGGTCCGTCGATTACGGTAGAGAAACGCTAAATTAGGCCTTCCACGTCGACTCCATCTTTTTATATAGGTCTTTAAACCCGCTTAGAACTACCATGCTTTAGCTTTAACTTGACGACCGGATACGATGATACTTACGGTCGATTGCCGTGCTATAAAGGGGGAAATAGCTACCGACTAGATACGACGAAAGAGAATGTATCGAAACTACGGCATCTAGAATCCCTTGAAAGATTACTATCCTAGTGTACATGGTTCTTAGCGTAGACACGGCTTCGGCCGTAACTCTCGGGGTTATAGTCGTTATGCTAAAGGACTATCGATCTTTCCGGTCGTCCGATACTTAACGTGACTAGACGAATTTCTCTCTCGCTCTTAAGACTTTAGTAGACGTAAGCGCGGCATCGATCGGTTAAAGAGCCGCCGTAAGCGGTGTATAGACTATGGGTGGTCTAGGCGTCGTGTTCGTAGGACCTATGTCCGGGGTACTCTTCATCTTGTACAAAATGTTTAAAGCCGATTTTATATAATATTAAATGTACTAGTTATAAAACTTAGTAAGTCGTCGTATTTAAGTAT
>LAEG01000120.1:0-22699 GCA_001455585.1 Diplodia scrobiculata
ATCTCTTTCCAGCCCGTCTCGACGTGGATCACGCTTTGCACTTCGGCTTGGAGATCATCTGGAAGATAGCTTTCCAGCAGTTGTCTTTTTTGATCCCAAATCGAAGAGCCTCCGATACTGGCATACTCCAAGTCTGGGTTCTGGAGTGATTCAGTGCCGCCGCTCACGAGTTCTCTTGCCTTCTTCATCAACTGGATCACAGTTGTTGTTTTGGCGAACGTCAAAGTTGCTGGAGGAATAAGCACTGATGAACCCCGTCGGAAAGTAAACTCTACGTCGACATTTGGCGAGGTGCCGGCCCAAGGATGAGTCGACAGCGCACGCGCGGACTCCACCCTCGGGGACGCAGCAGCCTCCAACTTGTCGAGCTGCCCAACAATCCAAGGCTTCGCAACGTCCCACGACGGAGCCGTGGCAATTCCGCGGATGGGAAGGAATTCCGTGTTCTCAACCATCTGGGAGTGGCGCCACGCACCGTGAGCCGGCTCGCCGTCGATGTCGAACTCAGACTTGCGGAGATACAGCCGGCCCAGCGTGTCTCTCGTGGCCCACACAGCACAGTCCGAGTCGCTGTCGACGCCGACGACGATGCGACGGCCTGAGCTGGTGGAGTTGGTGGAGCCGGTTAACTTGTCCTCCAGCCACTGCGGCAGCGGGATCTGAGGCAGCGGCGACGACCTCGCCGGTCGCTCCGGTGTTGTGCCTTGGTCCGGTATTTGCCGTTCGCGGTTAAATATCTGAATGGAGGGTGAGGAGGTCGTTGTGGTTGTTCGGCTACGGACGGGCGTGGTATTGCTTTCGATGGGCGACGGCTGCACGATAGTACTATCGTAGAGCGGTGGACTCGGGGTCTTGGGTTCGACTTGTCGCTCGGGCAAGTCGTTAGATCGTGCCGGTGCTGTAGGAGACTTGTCTTCACAATCGTTAGTCCGGCCTGTATCTTGATTCCAGAGAACTCCACTTACCATTGCTCCTGGAGATAGCTCTCGAGCTGAGCTGGCCTTTATTTGCAAAGCATATGTAGTACAGTGGGGACACTGAGCCTTGTTTAGCTGCTTTGCGAACGCTCATGAGAGCATTCCAGACAGGCGGCGAGATTTCGCTGGTTCCATTGCAAGGGCCGTCGTTCTGGTAGTGAATATGGAGCTCACTTTCGACATCAGTGGTTTCGTAGTAACTATGAAGGAAGCTTTTCAAAGCCTGTACCTGAAAACGTAAGCATCGCGGGATTGCGCCGGGTTATCATGGTCCGCACGTCGAAGTCTGCTAGTTCAGCAGCCATGACTTTCTCGACAGGCTCATGACGCTTTCCATCGCCAGTGAATCGGGTCAATTGTACACAGAACATTGTGAGGATGATCGGCTTTCTTCGGCAGCAGGATGAGCGTCAGGCTGCTACGACAGTTCACGGCTTTGGAACTGATCTGGCCTTGTATGATGAAGGAGCAAGTGAATGAAACCTCCGCTTGCCATCATACTCTAGCAATTGAGGCAGTATGTCACAGAAGCCCAGGTCACCCCGGTGGCATCATGCATGCGTCGACCAAGCTGATTTCTGGTACGGATAATATTGAATGCTTCCGCCCGTGTCGCTCCTCACGTACGTGGACGGCGAGGTACCTATTGTGAGCGGTGAGAATAACAGCCAATAGAAAACTGCATACCATGGATACGACAAGCTGCATCAAACCCGGCGCTAACAGAAAATACAACCTCGACGACAACGCGTTGAAGGTCCCACAGGGGAAAAGGCAATTGTCCGGAAACAGAAAGCCCTGTTTGATAAGCTGATCCTGTCGGTCCCGTCGAGCCGCGTACTACCACATCTCCTTGCCGATAAAAGTGGGCACTAAAGCGCGGTAGTTCATGTCATGCTGTACAGATGCAACGTGGGTAGGGGTGTCACGGACAGCGAGACATTTCGCTTCATGCATGCCTGCGGGCTTCATAAAGCCTTTAACGATTGGGGGCCATATCATCCCAAAGCCTGTTGGTGGCGCTGCTCTCGTTATTTCCGCAGCATCGTGTCGCAGCATCGTGGGGCGCGCGGCAACATGCAGCATGCGACCGATCACTTATACGTTCCACGTTGATTGCTGATTGCTGGACCGCACCTTCCCACACCGTCTTTCCTATAGCGTCAACCTAACTAGAAGATAAGGTCGTGGGTCGTGTAAATTCCACAACAGGCCCTTTTCAAGAGCGACTTACTTTGCACGATCGAATTCACACACAGCACTCAACAATGGCTTACGTACGATTCGCGCGCTACACAGGCGACAACAGAGAAGAGCTTCATGATGCCGTGACAATGGCAGTAGCCGAAGTGCCAAACTTCACGGTACAGCCCCAAAGCACCCGAAATGTGTACAATGCACTCATGTTATTGCAGACTCTACGTGATTTCCTCCACGCTTACTATGAGGAGATCGACCCTCGCTCAGAGCTTCATCTCTACCGCCATAACAACGGCGCCCTCATCGGACATGGCGAATTCCATCCAAGGGAGTGGAACAGTTGGATCGTAACACTTCAACAAACGCCCTCATTATCGCCAATTTTGGAACCTCGGTCCTACTTTGTACGATTCTTGGAGAGGGACGAAGTAACCGCCGGTAAGTGAATAAGCAAGTTTGGCATGTCTCTACAAGCGGAAAGCCAAGGCTGACGAACAAATTTAACAAAGAAGAGCTTTTCCAACCTTCGCTTCCGGAGCTTTCCCAACCTTCGCTCCCAGAGCTTCCCCAGACTTCGGTACCGGAGTCTGTACCCACAGCACAAGCCACGAACCCGCCAGGAGCAACCGACAATGCAACACCATCCGCAGGATCGCAAGAGGGAAGCACCTTCATGGCCAACAGCAAGTCATCCTCCACAAGCGTAGTAGCGGACACCCCAAGTCTGCCAATGCGTCTTAGACAGAAGAGATGCGCAAGTGGAATTGGCAGCTCCGGCCGACCGGCAAAAGCACCCCGGCTGCTTGAGGTTTCGCGGTCACAAGAACTTGAGGACCGGTTGACCAGGTATGCCGGGGCTCCGGCCCCTCGCACTCGTATCGTGGTTGGCGAGGATAGAAGCTCGCGCGTCGCAGTGTGGGCTATGACAGACAGATGCGGTAACATCATCTACCGCAGGTCTCGCTACGACTTGAAAGGAAACGAGCTCAATGTCAATGTCTATCGCACCACGCAAAGAGCCGAAGAAGTGAAGTTCCTCTCGAAGTTCAGGCCGACCAATGTCTTGTCCTTGGAAGATGTCGCATCGCGCGTCAAAGGGGCTCTGGACGAGTTGCGAAAATTGCATTCGGAGCCCAACACATACCGTGTTAATGCCGCGAGATCTCCAGTGTTGAGCGAGGGCGATGGAGAAAAAGCTGAGGATGCACTCATGCTGGACAAGAGACTCCGCGCCAGCGGATGTTTTGTCGTGGGGACACTGAAAGAGAGTAAGCACGCTGTTAGTGCTTTCCCCGACGAGAAAATTCCGCGTCTCAAACACCGCATCTTGGACCGCACCCTTGGGGGAACGCCACTCCCGCCGCACCCAAAGAAACGATACCCAGTCAGCAGCCAGCTGGTCGTCTACCACGGTGTGTTCGAAAAGTATCAAGATGATCAAAAGGAGTTGGCATCCATCCTTCGTCGCCTTCATAAGCGGTATCCACCCAAGGATGGGGAAATGACTCCTTCTACCTCTGGACCATCTCGAATTGGGGTCGACACGGGCGTGCCGAGGTCGGAGACCATGAGAGCAGAGTCAAGCTCTGCCCGCGACGACCATGCCGCTCTCTTGCCAGAGCCTATCCGTCCACTGACCTTTCCTTCTAAAGAAAAGGCGCCCCCCGGCACTGAATCCCCGGCGTCGAGGGCCCAAGAAGAAGTTCCGGTCACCTCAAGTGAATTTGAAGTTCAAACTTCAGAGTTGCGCGGTAGCCAGACCTTATCTCCCCGGACGCCACGCTCTTTGCCCGTGCACGAGATGCGTCGGAGAGCGCAGCATTCAGACAAGGGCGAAGTAAGCCTACTTGGGCATCTCAAAGGTAGTCCACTATTTTTGCAGTGCGATTGTAGCTAACAAGCTTTTTAGTAAACGACGTGCCTCCAATTCAAGTTCGATTCACATTCTGGATTGACGACGACGAGCCGTCCTTATTGCCGAAGAAGAAATCCTTTCCCGCCACCACGACTGTTCACGAGGTTTTGAGGAACGCAGAGAGCTTCGTTGAGGAAGAATCGGAGCTTTTCAAGCCGTCTCGGCAAGAGGCCTGCTTTGGAGAAGATAGGGCGCTAGGCGAGGCTGATTACGAACGGCCATTGGTGGCTTACCTCCCAAGCAGTTCCCAAGCCAACATGCGACACGAGCTTGCGCTTCACACTACTTGGACAGAGAGGTCAAAAAACCGTTTGGATCGTGATGCTGCACCGTTTGGGCTTAATTGGGGGGTCCCTCTGTAATTTTCTCCTGTGGTGTAGGGTTTTGTCCCACCTCTTTTTCTTGTGCATAATGTCTTCAGCATACACGATCAAGGAATCCCAATTACTCCAATTTTCGTTTTACTCTTCTTGATAGACCTTGAGCCTGTGTAATTCATGCATCAGATAGTCGCTATCGACGTATTCCAACGCAGAGAAGTATCGTAGCCTGGACGCAACACGTTAATGTCCCTGTTGGTGATTTGCGGTTTTTTTTTTTTTTTTTTTTTGGCTGAAGCTCGTGACTGTGACTGTTGTCTGCTGGTGGTTCTTGTTGTTGTTGATGTTCACCACATCTCAGTGCTAGGCACACCTCCTCAGCTACGCTTCAGCGCTCGTTTCCGGCTCGTGTGGTTGTTCCAAGGGTACTGCTTCGCTTCGCAAGGAGAGCTTAGGCTTGAAGAGATGTAACCAAGCCTCCCCTGCCTCCTCGGGTAAAAATTTTCCTACGACGTAACCCCCGAAGCAGCTGCAAGCTGTGAGTCACAGTCCCTTCTATTTACAATTTGCAGATTATGCAAGGCTGAAACCTCGCCATTACCTCCTACTGGTCGAGACTGTAGGCCTGCCTGCATCGTCCTGGAAGCCTCGTCGACCTGTCATGTCTGTTATTTCCGGTCGCCCCTTACTTCTCCAGGCTTAAGCTAAGTTGGCTTGCTGATAGGAACTTTTTATATTAGGTTGCATTGGCAATCGACAACTCGGTTATGTGGCGTGCCGGAATCAGTAGCGTGACACCACCTGCGACCGATCACATACAGATGCGTTCCATTTTTTTTGGTGTTAGATAGCCAGCTGCAATACTACCCTCTTTCACACCGTCTTTCACAGGCCGCTTCGGACCGATAGGACTAAGGTAGAAGCAGGGATGTTACCTTAACTTATACGATACTTAATACTTGATGGACCACCAAGAAGCTCCTCTCTTCTAACCAGCCTCCAAGAGCCCACCAAGACCAACCTTGAAATCCTTTCAATATTTGTGCATTCGGATCTTTGAGCCACCTCCAACAATGACCCAGATACAGTTCACACGTTTCACGGGCGACGGAACTGTTCGCCAACCCGATTCAAAGGTGGACGTACTTGAAGTTGAAAGCCTGGAGGTATAGCCCCGAAAGATCCGATGCGCCTACAGTATATTGATTACCACTGTTTTAGGAATTTCTTCTTTACGTCCGTTGCCATTACAATGCGCCCGACCCGCAGTTGGAGGTTCATCTCCACTACAGAAACGATATGGCTTGCAGCGGAGCAAGTGAAATCTCTCAGGAGAATTGGGAAAGCATTGCTCGAATGCGTCAACAATTGTCAAAGAAGAAGTCTCCGCTCTATCACGTGTGCATTGCAAAGAGGATGGAGGAACATGCTTGTACGTAACGAAGGTCACTCGATCGGTACAGCAAACAGATCAATACTTACGAATGGATGTGCCACAGTGGAACCCTCCCGACCCTCTCCACCACTGCCTGAGACCCCAGGGCCAACCACAGCTTCGCCAAAGCCATCCACAGATCCAATCTGGGAAGGAGCGTCGGGAGGAAGCAGATCATATCTCAATCCTGATCCACAATCCGACATCACTGGAGCGACCGACCCAACACTCCACTTTCATCGTGGCCAGAAGAGGCGCCCAGAAGTGTCCAACGATGCCGAGCCTCGAAAAAAATTCCCGCGACTACCCACATTCCCACTTTCAGAAGGGTTTGAGGACCAGTTCCTCTCCCCTAACCCGGAAAACGAACCTCGTGTCGTGGTTGGTGCCGACACAAAAACGGGCAACGTGGTGTGGGCCCAGAGAGATGGTCGGGGTCATATCATCCTTCGGAAAGCCCCATGCGACTTCGATGGAAACCCGCGCCCGTTTGGCACAGTCGGTAATCGAGGACATACTGGGTCAACGAACTACCCTCGAATCTTTCAGCCGCTTGGAAAATCGTCGTGGAATGACATCAGACCTCAGATTGCAGCCGCTCTCGACGCACGGAGTGGTTCAGCATCGAATCCTGGCACGGCCGGCTCCCCAGTTGTGGCCGAGGACGACGGCCCGACGCCTGATGATGAAGCTATTCTCCAGACGAGGAGGCCAGATGGAAGCTTCCTCGTAGGCGAGACGAAGGAAGCTAAAGACAAGGGATCTTTTAATGCTGTGGCCGTTTCTCTTGACAGAGGGGGGTGGCACCGACGTCTCAAGCACTGGCAGTTAGGCTGCGACTTTGCACTAAACCGGATTCATGGAGAGAAGGAGAGGGTGAAGATCCCGGGCTCGTTGGTCAGGTACCGAGGCGTCTTCAGCAGCTATCGGCCAAATTCAAAACACCTGGTCGACATTTTGTATCGTCTGGCGCCCCGAGAAGTTGCTGACTCAGAGGATGGCCCCTCCCCAGACATCATCAGCCTTTCCCCATCTGATGATGAGCGAGATACGGAAGACAACGATGAGCGAGATTCGGAAGACAATGATGTGCGAGATTCGGAAGACACACTTCCACACCCTAAGCAGCAAGATGGCGGCTCATACGTACCTTCTTGCGACCGCTGCATTCTAGAGAACGCCGAATGTCGCCGCCATGCGGATCTAACCTGGCTAGCCTGTGTTCGCTGTCGGAGATATCGCAAAAGGTGTAGTCACTCGGCCAGAAGCCTGTCCCAGCAATTTCAAAGTCAGAGATCGAGTGGCGCGGATCACGCCAACGCCCCAGCCGTCGATGGCATCGGAAAGCACTTCCGCCGAAACATCTTGCCTCGCTGTACTGTCATCGTGTCGAACGCTCTCAAGGATCCAGCCGAGCTCCAAAGCCTCATGAAGGACATATTAGGAGAGATCTTGAAGCCGCTGGCCGCATTAGCCTCGGCCTTGCCTGCCGAGTCACAGGAGAAACATGTGGAATTGAGGATGGAAGCCGAGAAATGGCTTGATTTTTTGAAGGGGTTTGCAAGCTCACAGGCCAGTCACGCACACTCGGAAAATAATGATAGCCAAACCGTTGTTGGTAGTGCCTCCTCGTTCCCGCAAACAAGGCAAAGGTCTGCTAGACGCAGACCGATTCGGATGCTCTTCGATTCAGAAGAGGACTAAACCGCTCTATCTAAGAGTGCTTAAGGTATGTTTTCACTGCAATGAAGTTATCATTGAAACTCACGAAGTTTTTTCTAGACAAAAGCGCGCCTCACGATTTTGCTTTACTGTGTTGTTTGTTTCACAACCATTTGCTCTTGGGGCTGGGCCAGCGGTGTACTTTGACGCATGTTCTCTAATGCTAGTGGCTTAATTTTTCCTTTACTTCTACCAAATGGTCCCCAGTTCGTTTTCAATTTGTATGGGAGACGTTTGTTGTTCGAGTTGGACTGGTCTTTATCAATCCCGTTAGTTGAATGAATTATGTTCAATAATTAACATACTCATCTGATCGCACTATTTGTAGGCAGGTACGCACGGCTCCGCGCCGATTCTCCCGCTGCTCCGCGCCGTCCTTCCCGCTGCTTCTCCGCGCTGCGTGCCGTGGTGGGTGACCAGCGCGAAATCAATGGTCGTGGTCGCCAAGCACCTAGCTAAGTACTTACCTAAGACCCGACCCGGCTAAACTTCGCCCCGCCGCCTGGCGACGTCGCCGTTTCATCTGCGACGTCGCTCTACTGAAGTTCACCTCGCTTGTTCGCACTTTACATCGCAGCTTCGTCTGCGACGTCGCGCTGCTGAATTCCACCTCGCCTCTTCGTTCTGACAATCCTTCTTAGAGGAAGACTAGTCTCTTCCTGCGATCACTGAGCCCGCGAGTCGGGGCTTGACACCGCTGCTGTGATCAACGCCGTCGGATGTCGAACCCATGTAGTGCAGCCTGCGATCGTAAGTCACAATCATTTGATTCCCATTCCAAGTTACAGGTCATACAAGACTCAAACCTCGCCAGCCGCTCCGTATGAGTCATGGCCGTGCGGCTCATGCGTCGCAACGTTGATCCCGTCTAGCCGCGTATCTATTGCGTCCCCTTGCAGGCGGAAGTGGGCGTTGAAGCGCGGCGACATTGTCATACTGCATAGAAGCGACGCTGGTGGGAACTCAGCAAGAATGCTACGCAAACTAATGCATTACCCATGTCCGCTGCAAGAAGCCATTGCTCCGACCGTTGAACCCACATGAATCCTCCCGCACCTCTCGGTCGCCCCGCCGTAGCCCTTGTTCTCCGTCCCTCTTACTACTGTCCCCGGACTAAGAAGCAATTCACAGGGTGGATCCCGAGACTGAATTGCTTTGCAGACGGAGGGACCGCTTGCATATCCGGCTAAAAAACACTAACCCTATCTCCAGTCGCCCTAGCGACCCGGGAATAAAACATAGTCCACGCAAGCATTAGCAGGACCATGCGACCGATCACTTATACTTTTCATTTCGATCTTACGTAGCTGGCTGTAGGACTGCACTTTGGCACACCGACTTTCGTGTGCCGCGTCGGTCCTCCTGGACGATAAGGTTGGCTCGATTTCTCCGAAGAAAAAGCAACAAGAACCATCGCACGAGGCATCGTCCGTATCAACGGGAGAGGAAACAATGGATCGCCTGTATGACCGCAGCTACTGGAATCCTTGAGATTTAAGAGCTCATCGGTCCTGAATTATCGTCGGGCGCTCATCACTTTCGAATTCACCTCTTCGTTCTATTCGGACCAACGCGGATCCAAGAATCGTTTCAAGCGTGACTTTCTTGTACGATCGTGTCTAGATACCTCTCTCAGCAATGGCTTGCATGAGATTTGCGCGCCACACGGGCGACGGAAACATTTACGATCCTATGGAAATGCCAGCAGGTGATGTGTCGGATTTTACGGTACATACCTAGAGTATGAGACACTTCTACGGTACGATGCTTATATCATTATAGTTTCTGATTAGTTTCCTCCTTAACTACTATGAGGTGGCCGACCCCCGTTTGGAGCTTCATCTCCACCGTCGAAACGACAATCCTTGCAGTGGAGTAAGTAACATCGCTTTAAGGGTGTGGACGTCTCTTGCACGAGCACGAGTAAGCTAAACTTCGCTATTAGAGTTAAACCCTCTAACCTATTTTGTTTGCTTTGCCGAGAAGATAAAATTAAGTGTCGGTACGTAAGACTATTCTGTTTGTACAGTAAGCAAGGCTGACGAAGACCTTTAATGGAGCAGAACCTTTTCGTTTCTCGCAATTGGGGCCTGCGCCCAGAATACAGGCTATGGACTCGCCAATTTTAAGCAGCAGCGCCATGCCTATCCACTCTAGAGGATTGCCCACAACCCTAAGTGCGCCATTGGGCATTGGTTAAAAGAGGGCCGCAAGATGGACTGGTAACTATAATCGGCCAACTAAATCTCCTCGGCTGGCTACGGAGCCGCTGTCACAGGAAGATGAGGATAGATTGACCGGCTACGTTCGAGGAAAACGCTTTCGTGTCGTGGTTGGCACTGACAAGAGTTCGGATAGTGCGGTGTGGGCTTAGAAGGACGATCGCGGGAGTCTTATTCCTCGCAGATCTCGCTACAACTTGAAGGGAGAGGAACTTACGTATGATCCGCGTCGTAATGTCTAGAGGCCTGAGGACACGGATTTTCTTTCCGCCTATAAGCCGTCTGAACTATCTTTTTGGGAACACATTCGACCGCGCATCGCGAATGCGCTGGAAGTCTTGGAGAACTTGCCTTCGAACTCTAACGCGAGCTCTGTCGTTATAAACCCCCCAGTCGCCGCAACACCTACAGCCGTGGGCGATGACGACCAGAATGAGATCGAAGACGCGGCAATGCTTCGGAAGAGAATATTCAATAGGCGTTTTATTGTGGGAATACGGAAGGGAAGTCGCTATCGCGTGGCTGCTGGCGTTGATAGTCATATTCCTCGTCTCGCGCACCACATTGTGAACCGAGACCTCCAAGGCAATAAGCTTCCGCTAACCGAGAGCCCATGGCGAATTAGCAGCCAGAAAGTCATCTATTAAGGTGTCTTCGAGAAGTATTAGCATAACAAAAATGCCCTAATACCTATTTTCCGTCGTCTAACGGCGGATCGTTAGCCTTCTTCACGAATTTCACTACCCACGCCTCGAAGACCAAAAGTCGATTAGACCACACAAGAGTTCCTCCCATACGAGCCTACTTACGCACGCTGCACGAAAGACGGCGCTGAATGTCGCCGCCTTAAAGACTCGAGATGCGTAGCCTACATTCGTTGCCGAACCAAGCACTTTAGGTGTATTCACGCCTCAAGACACTCGTTACCATCCTAATATTAAGACTGCGAGGAAAGCGCCGACATCGAGTATAGCGGTTTACTCGGCTTTAGCTAAGAATTAGTTAACACGAGTGAGAGCGATATAAAAGTTATCGCGGATGTTAAGAAGTACTTACACTTCTCGATCCTACCTCGTCGTGATAAGTTTCTAAAGGATACGTCGTTTAATCTAATTAATCTTCGACGTCGATTTAAAAGTCTTATGGATGACTTATCGGCAAACGTACTAGATCGGCTGGATAGATCGAGCCTCTCGATTACGTCTTAAAACTAATGTGACGCCTTAAAGCAGTAGGAAGAATTCTGGCGTGAAACTATAGTTAAGATTCTCGACATAAAGCAAGGTAAGGCACAGTTAGAGAATCGTAGTAGCCGACCCGTTGATACTGCCTCTTCTCTTTCGCAGAGGACGCGCTCTCTACCTATATAAGATTCGGAAGAGATAGAAACGATGACGTTTAAAGAGGTTAAAGGTCTATACTCTATTCCCGCACCGCAAAAGAATATACCGTTAAAACTAATAAAGCTCTGTAGATAAAGATACGCCGCCGGTTTAAGTCCGCTTCACTTTTCGGTATAGTAATGACGAACAAATTCTATCGAGAAAGGAAAAATTTTTTGCCTGTACATTAGTACTAGAGGTACTAAGAAGAGCACGACAATTTATTAAGAAAAAATCGTCACTTTTTAACCTAGGTCTAATAGAAGCTCGCATCGCAGGTATTGAAATGCCGGACAACTGGTTAGACAAAAGACGACCTTTGGAAGATTTCATCTACTATGCTCTATAGGACGGATCCCAGCGCAGACTTGATGTTCTAATAGTGTGGATAGAGAAGCGTTCGAACACCGATAGTAATGATAACAGGTATCGATCCTTCTTAATATAGGGTTCTTTCTTTGCGTTCTTTTTTTCGGTGCTCTCTTACTTACCCCCACCTGTATGACCTTGAATTTTGTAGATTATTGTACTTCTAGCAGACGCTTTCTTCAGCGCGTGGCTTAAATTCCTACCCTATTAATAAGGCAATTTCCCTTTTGTTACTTTCTTATATGCAAGGCGTATGTTTGAGAAGTGTTGGGCATTGAACATTTCGAAATGGCGTTTTGGTCCTGTTTGATACGGAAAGCATCTGAAGCCAAAAATAATTCTTTCCGACTTGGCAGGCCGAGTCCTGAGCATCCTTCAAACCCAAAATATCGAAGATAGGCACACTATTAGAAATTTGCGAGGTCGTTCTTGTCTGTCATCATTGCCCCATATCTTTGTGCAGGACCTACAGTGTCATACCAAAGCCCATCACCACTCTGCCGGGCGCCCAGACAAGAAGGGGCGGACTTTTTACGCTCTCGCCGTCTTGCAGTCCATTTCAAAATTGATGCGACCGAAGACAGAAGTCAGAGCCTTATCTATTCTTAAGTAGCCTTGCGCCCGTGCGGCAACATCTGCGACCGCGCGGGATGAGAAAAGCCCCCTCGACCTTTCTGACTTCTTCCAGTCAAGAATCGACCCCATCACCCTGGTGGTGATGATCCTGGCCGTGAGTCGCCATGTTGATCCTGATTACGCCATGAGTCGCGCGTGGTAGTGACCCTAGCCGTGAGTCGCCATGTTGGTGTTGATGTTGAAGCCTGCTCAAGCCGTGTTCTTGAGGGCTGCTAGGCCGTGCGCGCGTCGCCTGGATGCCATCAGGACGACGTGCAACGCCGTAAAATGCATAAGAGGAGGAGCGCTTAGATAGCAGAAGGCATCTGTAACGCGGCCGGGCTCATAACTGTTGCAATTTGGGGTGTTTTGGTAAGGGGTGTTGTGTTGGTATGAGGAGCGGAGGGGAGGCGACCCGGGGGCCGCCCATATACCCTGCTCCTCGCTGACTAAGCTATTCTGCTTATATTGCAACATGTATGCACGGCGTGTCGATACAGTAATCTAGCACACCACGACTTTTAGCGACGGATGCTCGTGGTACGCAGGGGATTTCAGAAAATGAGGCACCATTTACCCAGCCGTACCCGAACCAGGTGCCCAGGCCGGCCAAAGGCCATTGGCATGTGATTGAATTCCATTTCATAGACATCATGCTATGTCGCTTGGCAGACAATGTCATGTAAGCGCCATTCTAGCCGGTGGTTTAGCTGACTCTCTACATCGAAAGGTCGATCGATCAAGTCCTGCCACGCGAGAGAATCGGTCGTTTGGGCTCAGATGCGCCTCGAGAGGACCCGGTGATGCTACGCGCGTGTGCCCGGCGAGGTCGACCTCGACCCCACGACCCGTTCACTCAAACCACTTCCGTCGAAGGTGTGATGGATTGGACGCGTCGGATCAGGCCAGCCGTTGACTGAGAGGGGAAACAGCGCGCAGACACGACAACATCAACACATGCTTACTTCATTGCTGACCCACATCTACCACTGCAAGTACCTCTTCTTCACTCCAATGTCCCCCCTCTCCGCCTCAACTCAACCGGTAAGGCCGCACGCCATACTCTCAAGCCAGCATGCGTCTGTCTACCAAGCGATTCCCTCCCTCCCTCACTTTGCAAGCGGCTAGATACTGCCTTCCGAAAAGAACCCCCGCCGCTTGACCTCCCACGCACGCAGTCGACACACAGGTCCCCGCCGCCGAAACCCCGTTTTGTCGCTGCATTTCCTGATCGAAGCCGAAGAGGAACAAGTAATCGAAAAAGCCGTGAAAAGCAACGCGAACGACTTTGCCATATGTGCGGCCCCAAATGTGTTCCATGAGATAGATGCATTCCGGCCCCCCACACACCCTTTTCTCTTTACACACTCCCATAATCAGAAATTACGGTCTCGAAGACGACGGCCGTAAGCGCACCCTCCCGCAAAAAGGAGCGGGCGATAGCCGCACCACCTTTGAAATGGCGCCGGTAGGGAAGGCTACTTGCAAAGTCCTATAAAAGAGGACCTGATGGCGAAAAAGAAAGAGACACGAGAGACCACTCAACGAGCAAGGAGAAAACACGAGAAAGCAACAAATGCAAACCACAATGCATGCCAATTTATACCATTATCATCTCTTCATTTCAGCTGCGAAAGTTCACGATGAAGGATAAACACCAACACAACAGGGAAAAAAAAAAAAAAAAAACAGAGAACCTTAGCCTAGCAATAACGACCAGCAGAAAACAAAACGAACGATGACAAACCTCGATCGTAGCAGTAATGACGAAACTGCAGCACGAAACAAACAAAACAATAACTTTTCAGATGCTTGCATGCTGTCTTTCAAAAAAGAGTAGGCATGAGGGAAACGACGGCAGAAAAGCAGCGGGGAAACGATGGTACCAGTGAAGTCGCAAGCCAAAAGACGTCGACGGAAAAAGCGCTGAAGAACACACAAAACCAGCAACGAACAGATGACGAGGAAAGCCCGCGCCCGGCCCGCCGAACCCACTCGTCAAAGAGATGCCAAGTCACAAAACCCCGAACCAAACGTAGTGTAGATGCAGCAGGGTAAGGCAAGGGAGGGGGTAGAGGCGCGGTTGCAGCAGCGCTAAAGTGGATGAGGAGAGCAACAGCAGCAGCTTGCCGCAGGACATGCCAAAGAACGGAGAGAATACCCTGGGAAGAGAAGATAGAAAAAGAGAAAAGAAAGATTCCTGCACCATTTCCATCCAGAAGAAGGGAAACTAGAAAGAGAAAGTAAAAAGGAGCTAGAAGAAACCCTCAATGACCCTCCCCCTTCCCTTACCGAACGCTTTTCCTTTACCTTTTTTTTCGTTCAATCAAATCGGGACAAGGAGGAAAAAGAAAGAGAAAAGAACCCAGAAAGCAGAAGGAGGTATCAAATGCCGTTTCGTATGTTTCCCCGGGTCTTACTCGATAGAGTGAGAAGAAAAGGGAATAGGATGAGATGAGACAAAAACAAAGATCGCCGCACCACCACGCCCTCGCCATGATACCCATTTTCCTGATTGGGAATGAAGAACCTGAAAAGAGAAAGTTTGAAGACCTCCGCTACACTGAAACGCTCTTTACCTCTCGATCGCAAAACAAAGACCCAGCATCCGATCCAAGACCCATCAATCACACTCTAAAGTCCTCCAAAAGGACCCTGGACATGACTGCCCCTCCTCTGGTTCTCGAAGAAGTCGAGTCCATTCGGGCCGGGAACGCCGGGAACGCCGGGACCGCGCGCAAGCATGCCCATGGCGCCGGGACCGCCGAATCCCGGCGGCGGACCGCCGACACTGCCGCGGAGTCCAATCATCTGCTGCACCTGGTGGTCGTGATGCGCTCCGGGACCGTTCATACCCATGGGGCCAGGACCGGGTCCGCCGAATCCGGGAGGCGGCGGGGGACCCTGCGGGGGGCCGAAGTAGCCGTGCGGCGGACCGCCATGACCGGGCGGGCTGAACATCGGAGAAGGACCGGGACCAGCCGAAGGAGGACCTTGGACCGGAGGACCACGCATACCAGGGTGTCCAAGAGGAGTATTGCCAGCAGAGAAGGGAGGCATGTTCGGGGCGCCAAAGCCAGGGGGACCACGGGCCGCAGGGAATCCAGGCGGGAGAGCCATACTCGAGACGGGAGGACGGTCCTGCGGCTGCTGGAGACCGGGGGGCTTCATGGACCACATCTGGTCAGGAGGACCCTGATGGGGGATGCCCATGTTGCCCATCTGGCCGCGGGGGATACCAGCATCAGCAGTGCCCCGACGCTGAAGGCCAGCGATCGCAGGGTCATCAAGACCAGGGTGGACGGGAAGGTTGAAGCGACCAGCACGACGCATGGCGTTTTCGATCTCGGGGTTCTCAGGCATGCGGCGTTGCGGCTGGGGCTGGTAGCGCACATCGTTCTCGGGGAACTGGCGGTCATCGAACAAACCGGGAGGAGGGTTTCCACGTGAAGGCATGGCCTTGGATTCCATGAAGTTGGTGAAGAGCTCGGGCGGCGGCGGCGGACGAGCCTGCGTAGGCTGAGGCGGGGTGTTGCGCTGCGGCTGAGTCATCAAGTTGAGCAGGAATTCTCTATCTCTGGAAAGCTGCGCTGCGTGAAGTGGGGGCTGCGATGACATCAGGCCCTGGATGCCGAAGTTGTTCATGCCATTGCTGCTAGGGGTAGCTTGGTGCATACGCTCCTCAGGGGAACGGATGCTCTCAGGTCGCGGCTCTTGACGCATCGGCTCTTGGCGCATCTGCTCCGGGCCCGGCTCGCCGGCGGGAGAGAAGGGTCCAAAGGCACCCTGAGGACCCTTAAACTCCGTGGGCGTACCACGAGGAGCGAGGACGGACTCAATGAAGCCAGCCTTCTCCTCGCGCGACCTAAGAATATGGTGGCGGGTCGGCTGCGGCTGGACGTGGACAGTATCACGATCGGGCGAGCGCGTCTCAACAGGAGAGAAGAGAGAAGGCTTCCTGCTCTGAGGCGCCGAGCCTTGAGAGGGCGACTGGGTGTGTATGCTTGTGTTGCCAAGCATCTGCAGAATACGCTGGAAGCCCTCCTTGTCCTCATTGTTGCCGTTTGCCACGCCGAAAAGTGCCTCGGGTTGAATTTGCTGCTGCTGGGGCTGTTGTTGCTGCTCCTCTTGGGGCGAGAACAGCTTGGCGAACTTGGACTGCTTCGCGGGAAGCTTTGGCTTGGGCGGCGCCGTAGCGCCTTCCGTTGCTGCAGGACTCTCCTGCCTCACAGCAGCAGCACCCCACATGCCGAACATATCCTTGCCATCAAGAAGCATGGGCGTGATCGGCTTCGACGACGTAGGCGTGTCCTTGGCAGGAGCCGGCTCAGGAATGTTCTCCTTCTCCTCCACAGCCTTGCCGGCTTTCATCTGTTCCTTCCAGCGCTGGAAATCTTCCTGGGTGTGCGGTTTCTTGTCATCCTTGGGCGCATCTTCGAGCCATTCGGTGCTCTTGCCGCGCGAGAAGCGAGCCATGCCGAGGTCATCCTTCTTCTTCACGGGCGTCGAGTCCATCCACTCAGGCTCTTCCTCCAGACGGTTGTGGTTGTTGGTGCCGCGAGTCCAGTCACGGTCGCGGGCGTTGCCGCGGTCGCGCCAACTGCCATGTCCAGTATCTGCATCTTTGACCTCGACGTTGTCGCGGAGCCAGGGCTGTTCAAACCTGCCTCGAGCACCGTTGCGGCGGGGGGCAGCCTCTTCAGCATCGCCTTCGCGGGTGAAACGGCCTCCGATGCGAGGCGGGCGGTCGACATCCTCGCTGAACGAGGCCTTGCGGCCGCGTACGTTGGTCCAGCCCTCGTCACCTTCGCGAGCACGGCGGCCATTCAGCGGGCCGTTCTTACGCTCCTCACGTTCCTTGAAGAACTTGTCACGGATATCCTTGGCGCGGGCGTCAGCATCCTCATCCTTGTCGTTGGTGTCGGCAGCCAGCTTAGGGACACGCGACGAGGAGGCGAAGGCCATCTTGGGGGGTCCTAGCACGATATCCTCGGGGGCTGGTCGGGTTAGCGAGTTTTGGCAGCGGGGCAATGTGAAGCTTACCTGTGTTCGAGTGACGAGTGAAATGCTTGTTGGGAAACAGTGAGGTGCGCTGGCCGTTCTCACCGGCTTGCGCCGTGTCGTCATTCCGGACACCTTGCGTGCGCCCTCCTTTGCGCTGGTTCTGCTCGGGGGCAGGTCTGCAAGGGTTAGCTGCGTCGGTCGGTGTGTTGACAGTAGACTTACTCCATCCATTGTTCTATCGCGGGTAGGCCATCGGGCTTCTGGATGAGGGGTGACTCGCGCAGGTGGAGTAGCTCATCCGGAGTGTAACGTATGACCTCCAAAGGCATGGCGACTTCGGGCGGGCAGCCACCTGGGGCAGCCGTCGACTGGCCTTTTCTTGGTGGAGGAGGGCAAGCTTGGCCGAAGGTATGATGCGAGGCCAACAAGCGTCAGGCCAGCGAATGCGCGACAAACGGGGATGGTGTCGGGTCGTTGGGCGGGCGAGTGAGGTGACGCAGCGTGGTCGAGGACGAGCGTCGTGCGCAATTCACGGTATTGGAGCTATGGCGGACGGTGCGTGCAGCAGTGGAGCTCGCAGATGAACGGGCGGCGGTGCAGTCGGGGGCGCGGCGGACAAGGTGTTGGGAGGAGCTGCGGGCGTTGGCTGTCGCGGAGATGAGCTGCGGCGAGATGTCGGCGGTGAGGTAGAGGGGCTGCGGCGCCACAAGCGGGTGTTGTTACGTAGCGGAGAGGGTCCCGGCTCACGGCGCGTGCGGGCTGGCGAAGGGGCGGGGTGTTTGTTTGGATGAAGGAATTGGCGATGGTGATTTGGAGCGACTGTCGTGGCCGGCGTGGGTGGGCGGCGGGTGTCAGGCAAACGCGACAAACTCGTGCCAAGGCTGCGAGGCTACGGGTCGGCGACAGCGTCATGTAGCACCTCACACTCGACTAGCGCTGCGCCCATCCATGGATTCACTCAGCCGGACACTCGCGTGCGGGAATAACGTTTATTTTTCAGTATGTTCCGCGGCATATAGATGCAGGAATGAGCCGATTCCCGCAAGATTCATCCTTTCGCCTCCGTCCTAGCGAGCGGGCGCAGCCCAGGCGGCTTCCTGCCGGGTGCGGGGGCCGCGGGCACTGCCTCCGCCACCGCTAATTATGCTTAACCCAACCCAAACTATGGACGTCCATGAGTCCCTTCACTCAACCAGCTTTTGCATCTCTTTCGCCGCATCTCCGCCGCTCCACTCCTCCACCCGCACCTTGTCGCAGGTCTCCAACAGTCTGCCCACCAGTCGTTTCAGAGCCTTCTCTCCCCTCGCCGCATTGACACTCTTTTTGCCCTTCTTCGCTTTTCCACCGGCAACATTTGCGAGCTGCATCTTGACCCAGCTCAGCACGCCTGCTCGAGTGATCAGCGTTGTGCTTCCTCCTTCTACCGCCGCCGTTCGGAACAAGAGCCGAATGACCAGCTCCTTCGTCCGCCTCGAGCTCGCTGGGTCGTTGTACAACGCCAGCACTCTCTCGAAGATACCTCTCGCCCGGAAGATATTTAGGTCCTTCTCCGTCCGTAATCCATCGAGGTACCATTCCAGCAGCCACTCGACCTCTCGCCAATGAGCCGCGTCGTCGCCCTCGGGAGGGTTGAGGATGATCTTCTCTGCCCAGTACGACGGCAGCCTACCGACTGTCCACGATGGCCCACGCGTCAGGAACGAGCCCACTTTCGGATATAAGAAGTTCGCCGGGTCTGCCAGTATCGGTATCGCGCGAGTAGCGAGCGTGCCCGCAATCCACGGAAGAGGCTCATCCGTCGTGATGAGAGGCCGGGCTGTCTCGTAAACCTCGCCGAGAAGCAGGTAGATGAGCTCATGCTCTTCGTAGCCCGATGCCTTTTCGGATTTTCGTTAGCTTTGATCTCGTAGTGTGATAAGACTACTAACCTGCACTTTGGCCATCAGCTTCTGCACGTTGGGCAGCGCTTGACGTCTTATGGACAAATGTTCAGAGCAGAGACAAAGGACCAGAGCTGCCACATGTCCTTCCTCGACAGCTTCATCCACGTCTTTGTGCATCCACCGCGTAAGCTCTGGGTGGTTTTCGTTTTCCTTCGGCGGAAGCTCCAGAGACACTTCGAAGTCATCAACTGAGTCGTTTTCACCAGCCACATCCTCTTCAGCTCCATGAGCATGGGGGTTACTGATAATCGGCAGAATCTCAGGTGTTTTAGTACCGCTCAGTGCTGCCGTGAGCGGCTTCGCACAAGCCGAGCCGTCGGAAACCTCCAGCATGGCACCAAGTAAGGAGTGTAGGACCAGCTCGTTCTCACCAACCTTCTTCAAGCAAGAGAAGAACCGTCCAATCCATTTTGAAGCATGGCTGGCCGCAGGCTTTTCGAATTTGAGAACGAATGGCCACTGCTCCAGCAGGGTCGCAAGCAACAGACTGACGGGTGATTCCGCAGTTTTCTCGACCTTTGCCAAGGCTACCAGCGCGTCCAGATCATCCTGATACTTGATTGGCCTTCTTACGAAGCGTCCAAGGCATTCATCGAGGAAGCTGAAGACGGAATCATCCGCAACCTCACCATTGGCCCTCAGGCTGGAGACAAGCGCATCGAAAGATGATGGGTAGCCGTCGGTTCGAAGCATGCCATGGTCGTGAATAACAGAGATAAGCAACTGAGCGATGGACTCGGAGGAGCTGCCATCTGGAGAGGAAGAAAGAACCTTGAGGACGGACGTAAAAGGGGAGAATCGTAGGGACTCGGGCTTCTGCCACCAGCGCATGTCGGGCGCACTCCTCGCAATTTGCAGCAGATGGCTCAACTCGAGTAGCTTAATCTCGCTCTCTTCTCCCGATGGTGCCTGCTCGTCAAGCTCATTCAAAGACTTTGTCAGTGCCATGGACACGTCGAACTTCTCATCCAGAGCAATTTGAGGCGTCACGTTGTAATACATGGATAACAGCCTGGTGATAGCTTCGCGCTGCATGAGATTCGCCTCCGGAATCCTCCGAAATGCTGCGATGACGTCTTTCATTTTGGGACAACGCGCGCAAAATTCCGACAATAGCCTCTCGGTCGCCTGTTGCCAGAGCTGGTTCGAGTTCTGCGAAGAAGCAGCTTTGAATTGGACCAGAACTTGTTCGAGCTTCTGAAAAGACATTGTGAGAAGCCTTATGACAAAGAACGTTATCAAGTCGGAGCTGTGATTTAGACATTTTGTCAACACCTTTTGCGTAAGCGGTTGAGGCAGGAGGCTTTCGATTGCGACAGAGACCGGAGGTGGCACAGATGCGAAGCCTTCTTTGTGACCGAGGAATCGAGGGACAGGGAGTTGGAGTGCCGAGAAGAGGAACGACGCATAGCCGATCCAAGTAGCAGTCAGCTTAGGGTCGAAGGTAAAATTCGTCTTTTTGAAGAAGTAATCGGCAAAGAGCTCTGGACACGACTCCAATATCGCCAGCACCAGCTCTTGTTCCAGTTTGTTGGCATAAGGTCTCAGACCCTGCATGAAGGAGGCCAGGTTGGAGTTCCGTACGGTCACACGTCCCCGGTAGCGGTCGTACCACTCGAGCGAATCCAGTCCCAAATCGATGCCTCCGTCACCTGTATCATGATCTCCATGCTCGGGCTCTTTGTCTGTGCCAGGCGGATACCAACCCGAAGAAGGTGTCAAGACTCCTGCCTCAGGCGACCTGCACACATGCAGCAGGAATCGATGTGCAATAATGTCAATGGCCTTTTTGTCTGATTCTTCCTCCAGTGCTTGCTCAACTCTGTACAGGCCCGCAATGTTCGATAATGCGCGTTCCGTCAGCAAATGGCTCTTGCTCGCCCTCGGGATCTCCTTGTCGGCAATGACGTGAGATTTCACGACATCCAGAATCTCAGCTGCGACGTCCGGAGGATCGTCCCTGATGTAGTCGAACAATGCCCTCATGACGTTTCCATGCTTGAGTATGTCGATCTTGGCGCCCTCTTCCTGATTCCTGAAATGCGCCAAGACGTACTTGACGGCGTTGGTGCGAACCGACGGCCTCCGCTTGGCTTTTGCGGCTTCTTCGTCGGTGTGCCTTATGCCCAAATTCCGCGCAAGTATCTTCCCTTCAAACGTAAAGTCGCGCTTGGAATACAGTTGCTTTGCGACAGCGCCGCCGTCAAAAGAGACGATTTCGGTGAGCAGTCGCAAGCATGGCGAGATTGCAGACTCCTTGTGTTTCGGCGCCGACAGTCCCCGTGCCAGCAGCTTCAATTGCGATACTTGGAGGATTGTGCGACAAAGCTGCATGCCATAATCGCGTAGTTCAAGGTTGTGCGACAGCGTCTTCAAGAGAAGAGCCAGGACAGCGACGGCGGCGGAGGCAATATGGTCGTTGTTGGAATCGGACGCGAAGCTCCAGGTTTGGATGAGGTTCGACATGAAAGGTGCATCTTGATCATTTGTGCGCGGCTTTTGCGTATCGAGGAATTCTCGGAGAATGGCTCGCTGCCGGGGGAGGGGGTGGTCATCATTGGGGTATAGGATGGATTCGAGGAAGACCTTCAGGCTTTGGATGCCTAGAATACGTGGTTAGTCGGCGCATTGAACTACCGGTAGTCTGGGGATTACCATTTCTCAGCTGCTGGGTGTTGCCCTGCTCAAATACTAGCAGGTGCTGCAACTGGCGCGCAGAGTGGATTTCTTCGGCTTTCGGTGGAGGACCTCGGGGCGTGTCGAGCTTCTGACGTTTCGGGAGGGGCGTCTGGCGCTGTACTCCTCCCTCGGCAGCGGGTGCGGTTCTCTTGCTCATCTTTCGGGCACGCACCGGGGAAGGCGCAAGATTGTGATGGGAATGAAGCTGGAGCTCCGACGTCGTGATGATCGTCCGGACTTTTTGCGCCAAGAGCCCCAGCTGCGAGTCAGAGCGGGTCCGCTTGTCATGCCGTATTAGTCATGATGCGGGGCTGCGTCACGCGTCCTCATCAGTGCAACACCAACCATCGCTTGTCCTCCACCTGGTTAGCATCATTCCATTCAGCCGCTGCAACCTTTGGAGTACATATATACTCACTTGAGCACACCCGGGGTCATGGTTTGCAATTCCGAACATGAAGTGCTGCCTAACAACATCGAGCGATAGGTCCTCAGTCCTCGGGTCGGTTGACGCCACAGTGAGCGCATCAAAAAGCTCTTTCACGTAGAAGCCCGCACAAAAGAGCAGCGATATCACTAGGCGCATGCTAACAATAGCGCCACTCTTGAGCGTTTGGGCGCGCCAAGCGCTGTTTTCGACCAGCACCATTAACAAAGCAATGCGAACTGATATACTTCCAAGACGCCGTCCCAAGGACCAGTGTGACCCTGGGCCATTCCACCCGCCAGATCCGCAAGCATGCGCAGGTCGAGAAGCCCCACCACCACCTCGATTGAGAGCGGCTCGCTCCCCATCCAAGAATTCATCCGCCGCCAACGCCTCCGCAACGACCTCATCACCTGCAACACCAGCCATAGCCCGCATCGCCGCCGCCGCGCCTTCTCCCCGGCCCCGCCACCTTGTGTAATCCACCAC
>LAEG01001199.1:0-12610 GCA_001455585.1 Diplodia scrobiculata
CGTGGAGGCTGCTGCTGCTGCTGCGTCGTGAGGAAAAGGGGGGAAGTGTGTTTGAATGAGAGGGACGTGGAGGTAAAGAGAGAGAGAAACGATTGGGGGAGGGAGGGAGAGCGGACCCGGGAGACGAAGATGACGGTTTGTAAATTGGAGGGGAAAATGGTTGGATCAATCGGTTTTCGTTGTGTTGATATGCGAGAGGGAGGGAGGGAGGATGGAGTGATCCTTAGGTGTGATGGTGCGTCGTTATATTCACATGCATACGATGTACAGAAAAATTGCAGATTTCCTAAACATTGAACTGAACAAACCACATGAAAAAATTTTTGTGTCTTCTCTGATAGGTTTCTATCTACCTGCCCATCCATCATCATCAAGGCATTTGAAGTCTCAGTCTTTCATCTAACCATCTACACCTTAGTCTCCTTCAAGCTCTTCTCCAGATCCTGCACCTTCTTCTCCTCGCTCAGCGGCCTCGCAGGCACCTCGACGAAGACCTTGCTGCCCTTCTCGCTCGTGCTGCTCTCCCAGCCCTCGCCGGGCTCCGCGTCGCCCTCAGCCAGCAGCTTGACCTCGCCGATGGCCTTGCCCGACAGCCACTGCACGCTGACAATGCTGCCAGCCGCCTCCTTGTCGTCGGCCTTGCCGAGCCTGACGGCCGCCTTGGCGCCCTTGACGCCGTGCTGGGCGGCAAGGCTGCGGGCCGCGGCCGCGGCGTCGAGGATGATCTCGTAGCTGGCCTCGGACGTGGCGTCGTCCCAGTCGGAACGGTATTGCGGGTAAGCCGCGCGCATGATCGTCTCCGTCTTGTCTTCGGGACGACGCACCAGGCGCTGCCAGAGCTCCTCGGTGAGGAAAGGCATGTACGGGTGCAGCATCGTTAGACCGCCCTCGAGCGCCGTGTACAATGTGTTGATGGCGGAGCGACGTGCCTCGGGCGTGCCGTCCTGGATGATGGGCTTGGTGTATTCCTACATGACAGTTAGAGCTAGTTGCCACTGTGTCATACATCGGCAGCACTTACAATGAAGACGTCGCAAAGATCATCGTGGAAGTAGTGGTAGGCGATCTGGGTCGACTTGGCAAACTCACGGTCCTCCAGAGCCTTGTTGATGTCCCTGGAGGCGACGCTAAGCCTGTGAAGGATCCAGCGCTCGGCGAGCGTCTCGTTGCCGGTCTTGTCGGCCGTAGCCGGCGGCACGTAGTCGGCATCGATCTTGCCAAGCACATACTTGGTGGCCTGGTAAACCTTGTTGCAGAAACGCCTAAAGGCGTGCATGACCTTGACATCGAAGTTGATGTCACCGCCGCCAGTGGTGTACGACACAAGGGAGAAGCGCAGCGCATCGGCACCGCACTCGGGAATACCCTGAGGGAAAGACGTTTGCTGGTACTTGGTAGCAGTCTTGAGCTCCTTGGGGTCAAGGTTGCCCTCCAGCAGCTTTTCGTGAAGCTGGTTAAGCTGGATACCCTCCATAATGTCCACGGGGTCGATGACATTGCCGAGAGACTTGGACATCTTGCGACCCTCCGAGTCACGGATGAGAGAGTGGCAGTAGACCTCCCTGAAGGGAACGTTGCCAGTGAGCTTCAGGCCGAAGATGATCATACGGGCGACCCAGAAGAACAGGATATCCCAACCAGTCTCGAGAATGCTAGTTGGGTACAGCTTGGCCATGTCGGGAGTCTCGTTGGGCCAGCCGAGGGTGGAGAACGGCCAAAGACCAGACGAGAACCAAGTGTCCAGCACATCCTCATCACGTCTCAGGGTGAACTTCTTGCCGGGGAACTTCTTCGCCGCCTTCTCCTGGGCCTCCTCGTCGGTGCGGCCGACAATCCAGTACTGGTCATCCGAGTCACTGTTCTTCTCGCCTTCGATCTCAACGAAGTAGGCGGGAGCCTGATGACCCCACCACAGCTGTCTCGACAAGCACCAGTCCTGAATGTTCTCGAGCCACCTGAAGTAGTCAGCCTCAGCAGTTGCAGGCCGAATCTTGATATCGCCGTTGCGGACAGCCGCGATGGCAGGCTCAGCCAGGCTCTTCATGCGCATCCACCACTGGGGCTTGACAATTGGCTCGATGACGTCCTTGGTCCTCTGGCAGAGGGGAATCCTCATGGGGTTGTTCTCCTTCTTAACATAGAGGCCAAGCTTGGTCAGCTCGTCAACAACGGTGTAACGAACATCGAAACGCTTCTGACCAGCGAATTGACCACCGTTCTGGTTCAGCAGACCGTCATCGGTAAGCACGTTGATGAACTCGAGCTTGTGGCGCTGTCCAAGGGCGAAATCGTTGGGGTCGTGGGCAGGGGTGATCTTGACGGCACCAGTACCGAACTCGGGGTCGACGTAGGTGTCGGCGACGATAGGCAGGAGGCGGTCAACAAAGGGGTGCTTGGCCTTCTTGCCGACGAGGTGCTTGTAGCGCTTGTCATCGGGGTGGACGGCGATACCGGAATCACCGAGCATGGTCTCCGGACGAGTAGTGGCGACCTCGATAGTCTCCTCACTGCCCTCAATGGGGTACTTGAAGTGGGTGATCACACCGAACTCGACCTTGCGCTCGTAGCCGGGAACGTCGAGGAGAGTACGGCCCTCGATGTCCTTGTTGTCCACCTCCAAGTTCGACAGAGCTGTCCGGAGGGTAGTGCACCAATTGACGAGACGGTCAGATCTGTAGATGAGACCCTCCTCGTGAAGTCTGACGAAAGTCTCGGTAACGGCCTTGGACAGGTTCTCGTCCATGGTGAAAGCCTCCCTCGACCAATCGAAAGAGCCACCCATTCTCCTCAGGACATTGTTGATGCGTTGGTGGTAGTCGCCCTTCCATTCCCAAATCCTCTTGACCATCGCCTCGCGACCAAGGTCGTGCCTGGTCTTCTGTTCTCTCCTCCACAGCATTTTCTCGACAACGCTCTGGGTAGAAATACCGGCGTGATCGCAGCCGGGCAGGTAGAGGGTGGTCAGACCCTTCATGCGGTTCCATCTGATCATGGTGTCCTGGAGGGCGTTGGCCAGGGCGTGGCCGCAGTGGAGGGCACCGGTGACGTTTGGTGGGGGCTCAGAGATGACGAAGTAGCCCGCGGGCTTCACGTTGCCATCGGCACCAAACTCGGGCTCGAAGTAGCCCTGCTTCTCCCACCAGTCGTACCATGCAGACTCGACGACGGAGGGAACGTAGGCCTTGTGGTACTCGTCATCGAGGGACTTGAGAACTGCGCGGAGTCAGCCACACCAAACTCGCTGTCCTACCAGGTGGACTCTGACGTACTCTTCTTCTCGCCCTTGGGGGTCTCCTCAACGTACGGCTTGGTCTCCTCCTTGGCGGCAACCTTCTTCTTGGAAGCATTCTTTGTGGTGGCAGCAGCCAGCGCCTGCTTCTTGGCCTCCTTCTCTGCGAACTTCTTCGCCTTCTCGGCCTTCTGGCGCTCCTTCTCGACTATATCCGCAAGTCAGCCCTCGATTCATGAGCTAAAGTACAACCTCGCCAGCATCCGCTACTTCAGCAGGAGCTCGAGTCGAATTGGGTATCCGTACGCTGTTTCGGGGTCTTGGGCTTCTCGCCCTCCTTCACCTCGCCATCCTTGCCCGGCGCTTGCTGTCCCACAGGGTCCTGCTTCGCCGATTCAGTGACGGCGGCGGCGGTTTCGCTCGAGACGGGAGGTGGAGGACCGGTGGCCGGGCCGGTCTTCTCGCCCGCTGTATGGTGGCACCATCGTCAACCAATTTTGCGTAGTGAAGAATTGCAGGCAGAGAACATACTCGGGTTGTGCGAGGCGTGGTTGAGAGCCATTCTGTAGGCAAATGCGCGTGTAGGACGCAGAGGGCGCGATATGCGGAGAATG
This sequence comes from Diplodia scrobiculata, assembly GCA_001455585.1. NCBI lineage: Eukaryota > Fungi > Ascomycota > Dothideomycetes > Botryosphaeriales > Botryosphaeriaceae > Diplodia > Diplodia scrobiculata. The sequence goes on from LAEG01001199.1 coordinate 3,844, forward strand.
GGGCGCCCGAGAAGCGCGCGCGACAGCGTTGTGAATATTTTGCCCACGGGCAGCAAGTGGGGGAGGGGTAAAGAGCAATGACTGGGTAGCTGTGACTCCAACTTTCTGCGGGCGCCGCAGCGGGACAATCCCCAGCTTGGCGCCTGCTTTGCTTCGTTTGCAGCCTTAGTCAGCGGTTTTGTGTCCGCCATTCCCTGTCATGCGGCACCAACGCATTCTTGCTTGCCACAAGCACGCAATCGCCATTGACCTGAGTCATATCCAACGTGTCATAAGGAGTATCGTTGGATTATTGGTATCTACAGCTGCACGCAAAAGAAAAGTCACACTCGCCTCCGCCAATGCCCCCGCCGTCGCTTGAATCTCCGCGCTTCATTCCCCCATCGCTCCTGCCGCTGGGTCTTCGTCTCCCCTTGGAAATACCGAACTGATGTTGCGAGGATCGGAAGGATGCGGAATGCTCTGGCCGTGGGTCTTCAGTCCTTAGTTCACGCAGCTATCGAGCGATACCGAGGTGCCGCATCTTCGGAAATCCAAGCTCCCGAAGATGTAGAAGGTACTTAATCAAAAGAGGCACGTTTTGTCAATCATGAAGAGCTCGTGTTGTTCTGCATGCACGCCTGGCGGACTGGGTTGAAGTATGGGTGGGCCATGGCCTCCTTGGCGGTAAGACGCTCCTGCTTTAAATTAGGCTGTGTATTGTGAAAACCAGCGTGTTGGAGCTTACCTGGTGGTCGTAACGGAGGAGCTTGTCCAGGAAATCAATGGCATCGTTACTGACGAACCGCTGGTTTTCGGCGTTGATAAAGCTGTGCCAGCTCTTCTTGGGGAAGCGGCCGAGAATGTCGTCGTACTGAGCATCGAGCTCGATATCGTACTTGTCGAGGTAGTCAAAGAGATCTTCAGTACCCAAGACCTTGGCAATCTTGACCAGCTGATCCGAGTTGCTGTTTCCGTGGAAGAAGGGCTCCTTGCGGAAGATCATGGAGGCAAACATGGCACCAAGCGACCACATGTCGAGAGAGTAGTCGTACTCCTGGAAGTCGACAAGAAGCTCCGGGCCCTTGAAGTAGCGGGACGCCACACGGACGTTGTACTCGGTGCCGGCATGGTAGAACTCAGCGAGACCCCAGTCGATGAGCCTCAGCTAGTGCGAAACGCAAGTCAGCGCGAATCCCAAGAGGCGGAGGTACGGCGGTACTGACCTTGCGTTTCTCGTGGTCGATCATGACGTTGTGCGGTTTGACGTCTCGGTGCATAATGCCCTTGCTGTGGCAGAAGTCCAGGGCCTGTACGCGTCAGCCTTGCACTGGAACACAGAGCCGGGACACGCACCTTCAGCAGCTCGAAAATGTAGAAGCGCACGTCGTAGTCCTGGAACTTGGGGTATAGGCTTCTGAAGTCGGTGTTGTTCACGTATTCGAAGATCAGCGATGGAGTCTTGCTCTGAGCGCGCGGTTAGCCACCGTTACTTTGCGGGCCGGACCATGCGGGTAGAGCGGGAGACACGAACCTGGTTGTCGCGAACGACGTCCAGCAGAGCGACGATGTTGGGCCCGCCGCTGAGGTTCTGCAGAATCTTGATCTCGCGCTTTATCTTCTTCTTCTTGACAGGCTTGAGGACCTTGATGACACATTTCTGGTAGTTGACGATGTTGATGCCCTCAAACACCTCCGAGTATTTGCCCCGACCTGGTGCGCGGGCGTCAGCAGGCGTTGCCAGGGAGCGACAGCGAGCGGGGAAGCGTACCGATCTTGCGGACAACCTCGTAGTTCTCGAGAACGCCCCACGAGATGTTGACCGAGTCGTAGTCCCAGTAGGACCGCGGCATGTTCGCGTTCACATCTGCTCGGGGTCAGCACAAAGTGGAGACGGTCTGGGCAGGCACCGACCTGCGTAAACACGCGCCATGCTGGGCGCCGGGTCTATGTTTTCCACTCGTATTTCCGACACCCTGGCGGTATTTTGGGGGCTCTTGGGGGAGAGAGCGAGCGAGACGAATGCGGCGAAAACGGCAACGGCGACGGCGAGCGCAACAGCGGTGGCGGTGCTGGGGGCGCGGGAGCGGGGTGGTTGGGCTACTGCAGGCGGGCTGTGGTTGGAAGTGGTGGTTGCGGTGGTTTTGATCGCGGGGCCGGGCCTGCGATCGCCGGCATCCTTGTTGCCTGCGGCCTCAGGCCACAACTGGCGCGCCCGCCTGAGTAGTCGCTGCATCGCGCTGCAACTCTGCCTGTACTTCAGCAACGGCCGCGGCGAGCTCGACCTAACCTTATAGGCTGCGGGCTGCAAAAAGAATTCCCCGCGCGACGCACTGCATTCTTCCCGGCACCATCTAGGGTCTCAACGGACTGCATAAGGGCCCGACAATTTTTGCGACAACCCTTCCGTCTAGCCACGGACGATCTGCTGGCTGCCTCGCTCGCAATGTTCTACGACCTGAACGTCCCTTGGTCCGCCAAGGATCCCGAGCTGCCGCGCACCGTTGCGTTCCTCGCTGATCGTGAGCCCGCCTCCCCGAACGGTGCAGCTGAGGCGGCTAACGTCTCGCAGTCGGCTACAACGTCGTCGCTCTGTCCCATACGCTGTCCGGCAAGCTCCCCGCCGACCTGGTACCGCTGGCTTCACTCTGAAACCTGGCGCCAAGCACTGACCAGAGCAGACATGCCCGATTCTCGATCCGCTGCCTTTCGCTGTCCCCAAGCACGTCCGCATCCTGCGCCGCTGTACCCTCGTCCTCGCCGACACGGCGCAGAACCACCGCATCAACAACCTCGCGCAGGCATATGACATCCTCGCCGTAAGACCCGTCGATGAGAAGACGCTGCAGCAAGCATGCCAGTCGCTGGACTGCGACATCATCTCCATCGACATGACGCAGCGGCTTGGCTTCTTCTTCAAGTTCAAGATGCTGTCGCAAGCCATTGAGCGCGGCGTGAAGTTTGAGATCTGCTATGCACCCGGCATCATGGCAAAGGACAGCTCCGCCCGGAGGAACCTCATCCAGAACACCACCCAGCTGATTCGCGCCTCAAGAGGTAGGGGTCTGATAATAAGCAGCGAGGCCAAGTCGGCTGTTGGTTGCCGAGCGCCTTGGGACGTGATCAACCTTGCTGCTGTTTGGGGCCTAGGCCAGGAGCGCGGCCACGAGGCTGTATCCAAAGAGGCTCGTGCTGCCGTCGTCAGCGCCCAGATGAAGCGGACTAGCTTTAGGGGCGTCATTGACGTCGTGTATGGGGGCGAGAAGCCTGAGAAGAAAGAAAACCAGGCCAAGAATAAGCAAGAAAGTCAGAAGCGTAAAGCTGAGGGCATGGCAAAGAGCTCCGAGAACGTCTCTGAGCAAGGCAAGGCTCCGTCAAAAAGCCAGCTCAAGAAGCAAGCCAAGAGAGCACGAGTTGAAGGCTCCAAGCCCGCCCAACCTGGTAACGACAATAAGACTGTTGCCGCAGAGCCTATGGATACGTCCTGAAATCCTACGAACTCTCATCTAGGAACCACAATCACATTTGCAGGATGGAGTCAGCGCCGTCGACCTGCATGCTTCCACTGCCCTGCTGCAGGCACCGTGCCTAGTTGCACGACATTCAGCATTGATATAGCAGAATGGGTCGGCTGTCTCTATCTGGTCGACGAGGAATGATACCATGAGGGAATCAAAAAGAAGAATTTCCGCCCTTGCGACGGGACTCGCGGAAAAGGTCGAAGATAGAAAGACGCCATAGGCCGGAATATCCAATACCCATTATCAACTTGATCATACATTAACTTCCTATGCCTGCACTGGTCTTGCCGTAAACCAACCCGCGAAGTGAATCGTCAAACGCCCCAACTACGTCTACGACGTTCTCGTTCTAACTATCGTCGCCACCTTCGCTTTGTGGCTCCTTAACTCCAACGCGACCTTTCACAAAGCCCCTTCAATACGGACCTCCGGGATCAGCTAACGAAAAAAAAAAAGGGGGGGCTGAAGAGGGACCCATTCCGTTCGACAGCAGAGCTGAAAGTAAGGGGAGCTCCCCATCACCTTCCACGCGCTCTAATTACCATTCTCGTCATTCCCATCATCCTCACCGCCAGTTCGAGCAAACGTGGTTTCCCTAGGCATGGGCTCCCCGCATATACACTCTTTGCCGTCTTTCCGACCAGCAACGGCCCCTCTCGCCTTGTTTCCACAGACTGAGACGTGGCGTAGTGTCCGCCCGGTGTGGCCGGTGACGGCGGTGGCTATTTGACTCGGGTCAGAATTAGCGGGCGTCGGTTGTACGTCCACAGCTGCATCGGATGGCTCAATCCAATGGAAATGAAAGCAGAACCCTCTTGACGAAGGGCAAGGTCGCTTCTAGAAACGATTTCCGGCTTGCTCCAAAGTCTTCTTGCTCCGTTGCGGACGTTCCCCCCGGGGTAACCATCATCAAGACCTGCGTGGCTTTCTCCCAGCGAAATGCTTCTTCTTCTTCTTCCTCTTCACACTCTTTCACGCCTTACCATCCCTCCCCGCGTCTTTCTCGAACAAGGCGCTATCGCCCGGCAACTCGGCAATCACCGCGTTCGCCGCCGGCGCCTCGACCGGATGCGTCTGGCTCGCCGGCAGGGCGCGGATTGGAATGAGCGGGGGGTCAATGCCGGTTTTCTTCAACCCTCACGAAGAGTCGGAGAGGGGAGTGTCGATTATCATCGCGGGAGAAGCGGAGGGGGAACGGACACGCGGGACGCGCACAGGGGAGATTGGGAGACGGGCGTCGATCTCGCGCGCTGTCAGACTCTGGGGGCAGCAGCTTGGAGCTCATCTTGAACCGAACGGGAGGGGGAGACTTGGCTTTGGCTCTCTGGGCCGTGTTGCCGTGTGTCTTCACATGGTTTCGGGCTGGGGTTTGACTGACACGTTCGACACCGGCACTTCATTTTCCCGCCGACACACGGCGAGCGCTCGGGTCTCTTGGGCGTTGGAATAGGATGAAGGGTGTTCGGTGATCTACTCACGCGAGTCATTGCGGATGCTCCGGTTGCCGCTTCTAGAAAGATATTCTGGCCGTGCACGAGTCAGGGCACCGGGTGGTACGATCCAGGCTTGGAGAATTCATTCACTATTTACAACTAAGTCTTCGAGAAAAGTACCATGGTTTGAACGAAAAGCAGCCGAGCTCGTAAGCTTTCCGTCACTCTAGCATCCCTCGACTCCTCCATGATCCCGAAATCCTCTCGCACCTATACTTCTCACGCCGTCTTCGCGTCCGGCCTGTTGGCGAACTTCTTCTTGGCGAACATGGCCATTTGTGTGGAAATGGCGGTTTTTGACGTCTATATTGCATTAGTCACGCTTCTCTCAATCTTCGAACAGGTATGAGACTCACGCTAAACCCGCCTGGACCGGCTTCCCATCTCTTAAACCCCGGTTGCAAGGGCTCATCATAAGAATGGGGTCCCCACATCCTGTGCCGCGTGCTGGTGCGATATAGCAATTCATGAACGTCCGCCACCACGCCCATATTGTACCGGCCTGAATCCCAAGGAGCGTTCGCGTATCCACATATCATACGGGCTCTAGCGAAGCCGGGATGCTGTGCTTCGTAGCCGTTGAGATACATGCCCGAGACAACTTCCCTGTCGAGTTTGTCCACATCGACCCGGGGCACGGGGAGATGGTCCACAAAGGTTGACCAGTGGTAGCAGTCTTCCTCCAGGAGGTAGAGCGGCCCAAGCTTGAAGGATCCCAACTCGCAGCTGAGCATGACATCGAACACCGCCGTCCAAGATCCTCCAATGAGGTGCCCGTCGGTGAAACCGACGGCGTATAAGGTCGAGGTGCGCTGGTCCAGAAACTGCATGAGCGCAGTGGAATAGGCCACGAAGTTGTGGAGATGGATGTCCCGCAGCTTCTTTGGAAGGGCTCGCAAGATGCTTTCAGTAAAGTCGGGCCCGAAGGAAGTCTTGTAGTTGGCGGCCAGCTCGAAGACTTGGAGATTCGGAGTCATGGCGAGCAGTCGTTGCAGCCCACGCGATGGCTTATCATCCATCCAGGTCTCCGGCAAGAGGAAGGCGGCCTCGTAGCTCTTAGCATTGCTGACCGCCAGGCTGAGCGTCTTGAGCCCGGCAAAACAGGTAGGCAGCCGCTTCCACAAGCCATCGGGGAGCTGATCGAATGTGTTGGTACTGACGACTCCGCTGCGAAAGCCGCGCGAAACGCTGAAATTTTCCAGCTCGGTCTGGTTCGCAGCCAACGCGGAGAGGACGACCAAGAGCATGCGGTCATGTTGGGATGGCTCCTGGTATTGCGCCTCCCAGAATGGCAGCCCACCGAAGCTTCGGAATCCCGTCCTCGCCAACTTGTTGTAGTCACTTGACAAGAGGCGACGCTGCCAGTAGAATCTAATAGGGACACCTCCCCTGGGGACTGTGATGTGATGCGGGCCGATCAGGACCGTCTTGAGGTTCTTCAGCCGCGCAAACAGCATCGTCATGTTGGCCTTGTCCTGGTTGCTTGTAACTTGTTGCTCGTAGCCCTCGACAATTGACTTCAGAGCATTGCGAAGAGAGATGGCAGTTTTGACACCGAGTCCCCGAATTTCCGCTTCCAACAGGCGAACCTGGCAGTTGGTGGGGTAGTCAGTACCGATGGTCAAAGTACGAAGCTCTTGCGCCACTCGGTCATCCTCGGTGATGCCCAAAATGGTCTGCATATTCGCTGGAAGGGTGTAAACAAGCGTCCCCTCGCTGAGCTTTCCCTGCGGGTTCTCGAGTATCTTATCGATGAAGACATCGTACATGGAGAAAGCCATCATTTTGCAGGTCAGGCGGAGTTTGAACATATCCCTGGGCACAAGGTGGGTAGCGATCTTGCGTAGCAGCTCTTCTGGAAGTGCTTGGAGCCTAGGGCCACAGGAGATTTTGGTTGGCGCAACTCTCAATGGTATGATGCCAGGGTGGGCATCCGGGTCATGACGCGGTACCGACAGTCTCTTAGTGGTTGTCAAAAGTGGTTCAATTGATAGTCACGAATGGGTTGAGGTGACTTACGCTCATTTTCAGTGGATCGGAAATTGACAACGGTTACGCGGGAACGGATATGCTTTGAGTGGACGCAATTGCAATGGAGTGCAAGGTTGAAGGTCAGAAGAGGAGCAGCCGGCGGAAGAAGCTAAGAGACGCAGATGCGGCAGTGATTGAACCGACTTGCTTATGTAACCCCGCCATCCAACCGCCGTGGTGCGCCGAATCATTCACTCTTCTCCCCATGTAAGTTACCATCAACGGGCAGTTGAAGCATCCATTCGCCCGGCGGAAATCACTCACGGCCTTACAGACCGGATAATGCACGCAAATGGCCTGCCTCGTTTGGCTGCATATCTCCACACCACTATATATCATTCTCTCCGCGCTCTTGATCTCGTTCCAGGCAGCGTCACTTCGCCTCACGCTCACCTCCCCTCAGACTCGAATTGTCTATATGGAAAGCCTTGTAGCGCCCTTCACAAAAATTGTCGGTCTCCACCCCACATGCCTGTGAAAGTTCAATTAAATTTGCTTTGAAGTACACGAGCTCTGTATGCCATTGTGGAGAGGTTTCTTGGGTTCTCTTGTACCCATACCCTCACCGATCGACTGAGGTCCTTTAAGGTTGTTAACTCCAGCAGGATGGGCTATATGAATCGGAAATGCACCACTCATCATGACTAGCTGTTGAGGAGCATCGACATTGTCTCCTAATAGTCTTTCTCTCCATTAACTCATCTTAGTACTGGAAAGCATCATCAGCTATTATTTGAATACTCCGACTTCTCTCACGGCCGCCCCGGAGGATATTTTGAAGGATTGTCTGCGCGCGAGAGCAGTAAGCCGGAACCGGAGATTACGTTTTGGATCTCAAGGGCAGTAACGTCAGTTCATAGGTGTATCGCTAGTGTCGCGGTACTCGGTTAGTATTGGAACAGATATATGCTGTCAGTGCACTGCAAAGAAGGTAGACTCAACCCTCATCGCGTGACCGTGAGTCGCCACCATATGATAGACATGACTTCCACACGTGCCTCAAGTAAATCTGTTCGAATTATGCCTTTTCACAACAGCCGTATCCCGCAGACTCTGGGAACCAGTAGAACCATGATTCCGCAACGGGTATCCACACCACAATCGTTCACTGGTAACCATGGATACCAATGCACGACTCAGTCCCTCGTTCTCCCTCTCGCTCCTAAGGATAAAAAATTTGGGATTATGACATTGTATCCCTCACCAAGTGGGCATTTAGGCGCCACCTCTTCACGTAAAAATGGAGTCCATCAAACATTCAAAATGCTGCTTGTAAGCATCATAATTCAGTTTCCATCGCAACCATCAGCTGTAAAAACTCAGTATGGGCCTTCCTTGCTACTAGCGTTTCAGGCGAGACAACGCCTCACGAGGCGCAGGCGTCAATGTAGTGAGTGCGCGCAGAAAGTGAGAAGATCTCGAAGTCCCCAAGTCATTCCGTGTCGTAGATTGTCACAAGAATACCCGCGGCATTTGTCAAGCACCAGCAGACGACTCACACATATCAGAAGCACTTTTATACTCAGCACTCCCCGCACGTCCCCGTTCACGGGCACCTGGAGTCCCAGCTTCTCACAACACACGAACAGCTGACCCGCTGCTCATTCACGTGCATCACTTGTTTCCGCATGCCAACCAACCACAAGCAAAACCAGGCCGCACCGGTTGCATGGCCCGCCGGGTACCAGCCACGTGTGCACATGCACCTGCAGCCGCATCTCCTCCCCCCATGACCCCCTCACC
>LAEG01001203.1:386-14308 GCA_001455585.1 Diplodia scrobiculata
TCTCTCTCTCTCTCTCTCTTGCCTTTCTTTTCCTGTTCGTTTCACTTTTTCTGGGAGACCAACGTCCGCTCTCCATAATCTGCAACTGGCTGGCTGTCACAAGGCGCGTCTCTGCCACTCTCTTTTGACTTCATCCGACGGTGAGATGATGAGGTGATGATGGCGATGGCGGTTGCTCGTCGCCTCCGGCGGGGTCCGGTATCGCCTATGTCCGACTGGTACAAACAATCTCGCTGCCCGTGTTGCTCAGAAGGTGCTTCCTTCTCTACCGGTGGGTGGGAATCCGGTTCCCGAATACCATGTTCGACGCGAAGAATGGCGCGGGAGCACATGTTCTCTCCCTCTTTTCCCTTTTCCTGCAGCCTTGGAAAGCATGTATATAGCCGCAGCCGGTGAAAGGCCAGCTCTGTCATATCGTTTCTTTTCTCAGTCCCGTCTTGCTCAGCAACCATGTCTGTCTGGCTGCTTCGATGATGTGCGGGCATGGCCGAGCACGAGAGGAACAAGCTCTCTCAACCTGCCTACCTCTTCCCTGCGCCGCCGCTGATCAGGGGATGCTTGCTTCGATCTGCCGAGCTAAGAAAGGTTATTCTCAGTGCCCGCCGAGTCGCTTGCCGGCGGCGGGCCTGAGACATCGCTCATCCTGGCCCGGCTGAGGATGATGAGGAAGGTGGCCGTCGCCTCATTTTCTGCCTCACCGTCGTTCCCGAAGTAAGGTGAAGTTTCGTCATGAAACCACCAACCACGGCCGAGTGACCTCACTCGATGGCGAAATTCCTCGATTAGTTCCTTGATTCTGCATTTGCTGTCTAAGCAGGCTCGGAGCCATTTGCGACATTCGGAGAACTCGAACAGTTGTCGCATGAGCAACCGTCTGAGCATTTCTGTGTCTTCTTTTCGCTGGGTATTGCGTTTCTAGATGAGAAAGCCGCTATTAAAACATCTTGCGCTGAAAAGAGAGTCCATGTACGATAAGATGATCCGCTTCCTTCTTCAACAACTCCGTTCACCATTGCAAGAGTTCCCATGTCTACGCCAGCTTCAGCCCGTTCTCCTCCGGCTTGAACCACTCCTTGAGCAGATCCTGTAAAACGTCGTTCGCACCCTCCTGCGCCTCCTCAGAGCTTCCCGCCCGGCACTCAATGTAGAGCTTGATCTTAGGCTCCGTACCCGACCCACGCACCGTGAAGCGCACGTCGCCTTCCAACTCGCAGGTAATCATCTGGCTGCTCTTGTCGACCGGCAGCGTTGGCACGCCGTCCTCCGTCGTCGAGTCAAATCCAACAGTAAGATCGCGCCAGCGCTGGATCTTGCGAGACCCCACTTTCTCGGGGTACGGGTCCGCCAGTGCCCGGATGGCGGCGAAGACGGTGTTGGTCGTGTCAGGAGACGGAGAGACCAAGTACGTGTTCGCGTCCTCGAAGTGGCCGTACTTCTTGTAGAGCGACTGGAGTTTCTGGTAAGGACTAAGGCCCTCCTGGTTCGCCCAGCGGGCGCTGGCGACCAGGAAGGTGGCGGCTGCGCTGACAGAATCCTTATCACGGACGACCGAAGGGATCTCGTAGCCCAGAGCCTCCTCGTAAGCAAAGCGGACGTCGTAGCCATCGTCTCCGAGGTCAAGGCCAACGTTGCCAAGCCACTTGAAGCCCGTGAGCGTCTCTTCGAATTTGAAGCCCTCAGTGTCGGCCATGGTGGAGAGCATGCGGGACGACACAGCCGAGGCGAGCATGGCCAATTTCTCGAGCGGCTTATCCTTGGGGTAGGTCGACAGGATATGCGCGGCGAGCAGCACGCCAACCTGGTTACCGGTGAACTGGTGCCACTTGGCGTCAACCTTCTCAGCAACAGCTAAACGGTCAGCATCTGGGTCGCTCGCAATGATGAGCGTGCTGCCAACTTCGTCGGCCTTCTTCTGGGCCAAGTCCAAGGCGCCCTTCTCCTCTGGGTTGGGGAACTTGACGGTTGGAAAGGTTGGATCCGGCTTCGCCTGGGCCTCGACCACATGCATCTGGTCTCCAAAGCCGAGGTCTTTCACGGCCTGCGTCATGTACGGCAGCCCGACGCCGTGCATGGGGGTGTAGACGAACTTGAGGCTGTCGAACTCGGGAAGGGGATCATCCTCCGGGACGGCAGAAGTCCTGACTGCCCTGAAATAGGCATCCCTGACAAGACCCAGGGCACCTTCAATCAGCAAGCTCCCCTCGTCGACCACGGAGGTGTCCCAGGTGACGGGCTCCAGGTTCTGCTCGATGGCGGTTGCAATGCCAACATCGCGGGGAGGGATGATCTGGCAGCCGTTCCCCCAGTAGACCTTGTAGCCGTTGTCCTGGGCAGGGTTATGGCTCGCAGTGATCATGATGCCGGCCGCGGCGGAGAGCTCACCCACGCCAAAGGGGACCAGCGGGGTGTGGACAGTGTCCTCGTACCACCATACGCGGATGCCCTTGGCCACCATGGCGGCGGCGGTCAGCTTGGCAAACTTGTCTGAGTTGTGGCGGGCATCCCTGCCAATGACGACGCCGCGATGTTTGACGTCGGGGCACTCTTCCAGGAGATAGGCGGCGAGACCCTGCGAGGCCTGGATGACGGTCAGGGCATTCAGGCGCGAGAAGCCGGCCTGCATCGAGGCGCGCAGGCCGGCGGTGCCGAAGGCGATGCGCTTCCTCAGGCGCTTCTCGAGCTCCGGCTTGTCTCCGTGGACCAGGAGCTTGTAAATCTCGTCACGTGTGGCGGGGTCCTTGTCCAAGCGCAGCCAGTCCTCGGCGAGCTTCTCTATCGGCGGGTGGGCCATGGCGCGGTGGGTTCTTCAGGCAGGCGATTCTCCGCGGTTCGCAGCTCTTGCGACAGCCCTAGGACTCGGGAGCGGGGTGGACGGGAGGTGTTTTGTTTGTAGCGACCGCGGGGAAGGCGGTGGGTCCTTGGCCTATCTTCGGCAGGCACGCTTGGAGCCTTGGGTGGCCCTTATTTAAGCCGTGTCAGATGCCTGCAGCCGGCACCCTGATGCAATGGTTCGCGCGAGATGGAAGCTTCCACCGGGTGCGTTGTTGTCGTGTGCCGCCCCGCGGGCCCGGCCGGTGCTGGCAGGCGCAACGGGGAGGAAAGCTTGGCGGCATGCGCTGGGCCGGGCTGGGCTGAGACGCCGGAGCCGCAAACCCTTGGTTGCGCCACGCGCAACGTGGGCGCGACGGTGGGCAGTGGGCAGTGCATCTCCTGATCGATTGAACCTGTCTCAGCTGTGCTGGAGCTTCGTTAATCCGGCCTTTGCCATCTCCAAGCACACCGAGCTCCCCGCAACTTCTGCCTCTCTCCTCCGCACCGCCATGCCCGCCGGCCAACCGCCCGCTTTGTGATTTTTCCAAAAATCCTCGCCGCCATGTCGTCGCCCGCACCGGCCGCTGCCGCCACACGCCGCAAGGACCGTATCTACACGCGTCCGGAAATCGAGGCGCTGATCGCCGAAGGCCGACACATCGTCATTATCGACGGCAAGGTCCTCAAGTGCGATGCCTGGATGAAGTACCACCCCGGCGGTGACAAGGCAATCAAGCACATGGTCGGCAGAGACGCCACCGACGAGGTCCATGTGTAAGCCTCCAACACACCGCCATTGGCTTTTCCAGAACCAGAAGCCTGCTAACCGCCGCCAATGCCAGCTTGCACTCCCCCGAGGCAAAGCAGCGCATGGATGCCTTCCAAATCGGCCGGATCGATGGCCGCTGGTTCAACTTCGTGCCGCCCATCCAAGGTGGGAAGTTCCGAACCAAGGCAGAGCTGGACGCTCTGGAGCCCCACGCCGCCAACCCAGAGCTCGAGCGCGACGACTCAAGCCAAGGGAGCTCTGAAGCCTCGCCCGTTTTCGAGCCTGCCGACCACGACTCGGTGAGACGTCGCCGGAATGACAGCACCTTCACCCGCGCTTCTTCTCCGACCTCCGTCTCCTCCGTCGAGCTCGAAGAGCCCAAGGAGAAACCCAAGATGTCCTTCCTCGACATCAGGACACAGCAGGAAATCTCGCTGGATCTGGACAAATACCCGCCGCTGAAGCCCGAGGTGCAGGACGAGATTGTGCGCAAGTACCGTGCGCTGGAAGAGCGAATCAAGGCAGAGGGCCTGTTCCAATGCAGGTACACGTCCTACCTGATCGAGCTCTCCCGATACTCGCTCTTCTTTGGTCTCTTTTTCTATTTCCTGCAGGCGGGCTGGTACTGCACCAGTGCCTTCTTCCTAGGCTGCTTCTGGCACCAGCTCGTTTTCACTGCCCATGATGCCGGCCACATGGGCATCACCCACGACTACCACACAGACTCGGTCATCGGCATTGTCATTGCCGACTTCCTCGGCGGCCTCAGTCTGGGCTGGTGGAAGCGCAATCACAACGTTCACCACATCGTCACGAATCACACGGAACACGACCCGGATATTCAACATCTACCCTTCTTTGCCATCTCCCACCGTTTCTTTGACTCGGTCACGTCCACGTATTACGACAAGGTGCTGCAGTACGACGCTGCCGCAAGGTTCTTCATCAGGTTCCAAGACATGCTGTACTATCCCATCCTCTGCTTCGGCCGTTTCAACCTGTACAGGCTGAGCTGGGTCTACCTCCTCAGCACGCAGGCGCCAAGCAGGGGACCGGCGTGGTGGCACCGGTACCTGGAGATCGCCGGTCAGATCTTCTTCTGGTACTGGTTCGGCTTCCAGGTCGTATACAAATCCATCCCGACCGGTTGGGAGCGCTTCGCCTTCGTCATGATCAGCCACATGGTGACGATGCCTGTACATGTGCAAATCACGCTCTCGCACTTTGCCATGAGCACCGCCGACCTGGGTACCCACGAGAGCTTCCCGCAGAAGATGCTGCGCACCACCATGGACGTCGACTGTCCCGAGTGGCTCGACTTCTTCCACGGTGGCCTCCAGTTCCAGGCCATCCACCACCTGTATCCCCGCATCCCTCGCCACAACCTGCGCCGCACCCAGCGCCTCGTCATGGACTTCTGCGACGACGTGCAGATCCCGTACGGTCTGTACGGGTTTGCTGATGGCAACAGGAAGGTCATCAGTCGGCTGGGTGATGTGGCTAGGCAGGCGACTATCCTCGCCGCTTGCCAGAGGAGTATGATTGAGAGTGGAGATCATGGTGTGCATTGACGAGCATTGCATATATGTACGACCATGTAGTTGGATGCTAGAAAAGCAGCGATAGAGCAAGATATTGTGTCATAGACGAGTCATGAAACTGCAATTTTCCCCTCCAATAAACGGCAATGCGTAATGAGGTTCAACTGTGAGTTGCCTATTTGTGTTTGGCACAAGTCGTGAATTTCCGTGACTACTCGGTACAGACAGAATGATCTCGGGACCAGTTCGCTCTTCACGCAAAGCAAGATTTCAACCGCCAGCAACCAACCCACACCTCGCCGTGAGAAGACTTTGGCGATTGGGTAACGAAGAGGGAAACAATATACCCGCTAAACTGATCTTCTGCGACAACAACTACAACAAAAGAACGCTCAAACTACCACGGATACTGCCTGACCTCGTCCTCCTTCTCCAGCTCCAGCCCGTCGGCCAGCTGCTCCTCGTGCCGCTTGTCGAGGTACTCGAGCAGGACGTTCTCGAAGCGCTCGCGGCCCTTGTACGACGACACCTCGCCGTTCCAGCTGCGGATGGCCGAAGCGAGCCGGCCGGGGACGTAGGGCTCGTCGCAGATCTCGGTGATGGGGTGGAAGTAGGTGCGGATGGTGAAGACGACGCCGCCGGAACGGGGCAATCTGGTTGGAATAGTGTCAGTGTTCTGTTTGACCTTGCACAGAGCGTGGGCGTTACGCACCTCCTCAGGCTCTGCCTCTCGCTGCGGAAGAAATGGTGCTTGATGGCGCGGTCCTTCTCGGCGGAGAACCAGCCGATGGTGCCCTCGGCGCCGTCCTCGGGGCCGATGCTGTAGCTCCACGCGAGGTCGTCGTCGACCTGGATGAAGTAGTTGTTGCGCACGACGGGGTTCTCGGGGCGGACGCGGCGGAAGAAGTTCATCATGCCCTTCTCCAGCTTCGTCTTGTACTCGGGCACGCTCGCCGACGTGTGGATCTCGCTCAGCGGCATGCCCAGCTTGTCCTCGAGCCGCCAGAAGCCGGCCAGCAGGATGCAGCCCGCGAGCAGGTAGTACTGGCCGTCGGGCCGCTCGAACATGATGGCCAGGTCGTCCTGCACCTGCCGCGCGCACATGACCATCGGGTCCTCCTTGAGCGGCCGCTCGACGATGTTGAGCGACTCGCCCGTGACGATGTTGTCCATGCCGACGGCCGTCTTCTTGAACATGGTCGGGTACCGCTGCGGCAGGTAGGAGCACAGCTCCTCGAGCAGCTCGACCGCGCCGTCGTACACCTCGGGCGCCGTGTGGTACAGCTTCGCGGCGCGTGGCGAGGCGAGGCGCGCGGCTTTCTTGTCGTGGAAGGCGCGGTAGTTGTTGTCCAGCTCGATCCACTCGTTCCAGTCCATCGTGCGCAGGCCCATGGTCGTGTTGTACTTGGGCCCGTAGCGGAAGGGCCGGTACGGTCGCGGCTTGCTCGTGTCGACTGACCAGTTGGGGTACGGTTCGGCGGCTGGGCGCTTGAAGTCTGATGGAGGCCATACTGGTGGGTGGTTGAGAGTGTCAGTTGTGAATATATATCGAACAAGTATGGAGGTGGTCTGTCTCCCAGGCTTTGTCGTCCTCTTTTTCTAAGCAAGTTGGAGAAACTCACCTCCGGGCGGACGATCGACCTTGAACTTGCTTGGTTTCTCAGGATCTGGGGAACCGCGTCTCGACGCTGTCTTGGTGGGCTTGAAGCGGCGAACAATCACCACCGACGCCCAGATGAACGTCGCGACGCCAAGGGCGATGTAGATCAGCGGTTGTGGGTTGTCCATGACATATTTTTGGAAGGCTTTCGATGCAGCTTGTGTGTGTGCAGAATCCATTGCCTCTCTGGCGCGCAGCTTGAACGACTCCATCATCGCACGACTGTGACACGGAAACACGTGCTTGGCAACACGGGCTGGATGGGTGGAGGGCGAGGAAGATCAGGAAGACTTGGAATTGGACCACAGCAAACCAGTGGGCTATTTAGCTGACAATATATGGCTGCAGTGTTGCAGGGCCAGTGGCCGTCTCTACTAGGACTGCCCAGTGCTGCCTCGCACGATAATAGAAAATGTTCCCTTGGCCGCAGCGATAACCCGCTGTGGGGTTGGGTTTATCTCTATCCTGGAGTCGGGGTTCGTTTGCCCGATGTGGTAAAGTTGGCCCCCGCCAGTGACGTGCACAGGGATCCGTCATGTCTCTAGGAACCCCAACTGAAGGAAACCGCTCTTTGCCGGCCCCGTACCGTCCTAGCACGCCGGCTTTGGCAAAGATTATACGCCGGCCCGCGCCCGTTAAGAGCCTAAGTTCAGCGAGCCTCTACGCCGAGTCGCCTGATGATGATTTGCGGCGGAGCAGGCAGTATCTTCCCCACCTTCTGCGGTGGCGTTCTGGAACGAATGGGAGGTCTGGCACCCACCCAAGCCTGCCGATTGTGCCCGTCGCCGCTGTATCGAGGAATCTTTCGCATTTCACTGCTTCCCAGGTCGCCGTGTCTCCAATATAGTCCGGCTCCAGCTCAGATGGCGTCGAGCTCGGTAGCGACGAGTCGACCATGAACGTGCAGTGATCGATGTCGGTCTGACCAACTGTTAGCTAGAACAACGGACAAACAAGAATGTCTGCTCACGTATTTCCCTGGGTCCTCTTTGTTCTCGTCGTTCATGCCAGGCGGGATCAGCCATGCGCCTGGGTACAAGCCGAAGCCGACGTTTGCCTCGCTGAACTCGCCAGGAAGAAGCCCGGTGAAAGCGCTCTTGACGAACTTCGCCTTGACGCCTTTGGGCAGGAAATAGGAAGACGGAAACCTGTACCACTCTTTCCCGAGACAAACCGTGTCTCCCGGCTTGGATCCTCCCGCTTGGTGCAGAGGCTCATACACCTGCAGCGGTGCCGAATACGCAGTACTCAGACCAATCGCGCGCCAGACGCCAACGTCGATTGCACCCAGGACGAGGACAACGGCGACGGCCAACTTAAACTTGGCCGGGATCTTGCCGACCAGCTGCTGGGGGTCCGACGATCCAAAGTACGCAAGCAGAACATGCAAGGAGATGGCAGAGTTCAGCGCCAGGAAAGGATAGACGGGATACATGAAGCGTTCCTCCTTGTGGGGCTGGAGAGTGAAGATGGTCAGCCAAAGGTAGAAGGGCGAGACGAAAATGATGCCTCTTAGAACACTTGACTTGGTCGAAGGCTGCTTGCGGAAGAGCTGGCTCATGGCTTGCAATGGCAGTGCAGCAACTGCCAGAACAAACCAAACATTGAAGTTCAGGATGAGGTTCCGGACGTAGAAGTGCCAGGGCTCGGTTCCGTAGATATCGGGCCCCCTGCCCGGACCGCTGAAGACATTGTACAGGACTATATTCAGCGGCACGCACACGAGCTTTCGGTAGAAGAACGAGTTGATTGACTCCGACACGACCTGGCAAAGCGTGAGCTAGTGATGCATGATTGATTACGGACGGCATCACGGACCAGGACGCAGAGAGATCTCACGGCTCCGTCGAGGAATCTTTTGGCAGTGTCATAGACGGAGCCTGTCTGCACGGCGAGGAAGAGCTCCTCGGCAATGAACGGCAGAACCAGAACGGAGGCGAAGGGCCAGCCGAGAATGCCGCCCACGGCAAACCAAAAGATGCCTGCCGCCGTCCTGAGGCCGCCCTTCCAGTCCATGAAGGCGGATGCAGCCAACATGTTTGTGTACATGGCAAAGCTCGAGGGGAGGTAGGAGGTGGAGGCATGGAACATGCCGGGGCTGAAGACCAGGGCAATGAGGAAGAAGACAGCAATGCGGGGGTTCAGGGTCCTTGCAATGGTCGAGAACAAGCGCGTCTCGCAGCAGGCGCAGAAGAAGCCCAGGACCAGGCGGACAAAGTAGAACTGGGTGGTCTTGGTGCTGCCGGGGAGCGCTCTAGCGACGGACGCAATGCCGGCATGGATGCCAGCATAGGCCCAGCTCCGGATGGCATATTCGGGCGAGTATTCCCACGTCTGCAGGCCGTGCTTGTGGTCAAGGTAGTGGCTGGGCTCGTAGAAGTTGAAGACCTCGTCGCAGTCTTGGACGGGGGCGTAGAGGGCGGAGAGGATGTGGGTGCCGCAGAAGAGGTAGAAGGCTATGACGGGGTTGAAGTCGGGCGCGGGCCTGCGCATGGAGTCAGCGGCGAGCTCGAGTCGGGCAATTGGGTCGAAGCGCACTTCTTGCCCTTGGGCGGAGCTGCTGGCGGCATTGTTGCGGGGGAGTTGTCGCAGTCAGAAGCTCACGCGTGCCATGGCCCAACAAATGCGCGCCGGAGCCCTGCGCCGCCCCGTCGTCATAGCCCTGCCCAGCTCGGACCGCCCATGCGCCCGCGCGCAAAATTTCCAGACGCTCTTCTTTGCGCCTGCCACCCGCAGCTTCTTTTCCACACCATCTTCGCCGCAAAACCATGTCCTTCCAGGGCGGTATTCCTGGCCTCGGCCTCCTGAGCTCCGAGCAGCAGCAGCCTGCCGCTTGCTCGCCCTCGATCACGCCCGACGCCCACGCACAGGCGCCTCCGCCCAGCGACGCGCCGCCTGCAGACGAGAAACCCACTGTCGACACCACCATCCCCCCGGCCGATCACACCTCCAATGTCCAAAATCTAGGCCAACAGCTCGAGGAAAGCTCCCTGCAAGCCGCCGCTCCCGTTGCGGGAGAATCGCATTTCGTAGAAAACCCCGATCAATCCCATGACAAGCCGGCAAACGTCGAAGCGCAGGAGGACACGGCTGTGAAGAAGGGGAGTCAAGATGGGGACACTTCAATGGCCGGAAACGCCGGTCCCTCGGCGAGCGCCGCTGCTGCGAACGGCGATGCTACCATGGCGAACGGCGACGACGGCATGGTCGAGCGGAAGCCCAAGGTGGATCCTGAATTCTTGCAGGCCGCTGAGGCGAACAAGAGCAACCCGAGTGCTGAGTGGCAGTTTGACTCGTCGGATGCTGGGTCGTCTGACGACTCCGACACCTCTAGCGATAGCTCCTCCGACGAGGAAAGCGACGATGAAGAGTACCCAATGCTTGACGCTGCCGAGGCCGCCCGCATACTGATGCAGGAAGAATATGGCGACGATGACGGTGGAAAAGGCCCGGCTGCGCAGCTTCGCACCGCGAACGAGGTCGTCGAAGAGAAGATCGAGAAGCCGAATGTGACTGTGACGCCAGAGATGAAGATCACCGAGCTTGGGAACGTCGAGAGTATAGTCGACAACATGATCCTCATCAAGGCGAACACAACGGGCGAATACCAGGTCCTCGAGGGCGGGTCGGTGCTGTGCAAAGATGACCGGTCCGTCATCGGCGCTGTAGCCGACACCCTTGGCCGAGTACAGGAGCCGCTCTACACTGTGGCCTTCAACAGCGGCGAAGAAATCAGTGAGGCTGGCCTCGTGAAGGGTCTGACCCTCTACTACGTCGACAGCCACTCCACCTACGTCTTCACGCAGCCTTTGAAGAACCTGAAGGGCACAGACGCATCCAACCAGTTCGACGAGGAGGTCGGTGACAACGAGATTGAGTTCTCCGATGACGAAGCCGAGGCCGAGTACAAGCGCCAGCAGAAGCAGAAGAAGCGCGCAGCACACGAGGAGAAACACGGGCCCCGTGGTGGTGCTAAGGCTGTTCACCAGCAGGCATACACGGGCGCTCTGAGTTACGACGACGACGGAACGGACATGTACACTCCTATGAAGAGGCCGGACAACCTGCACCATCAAATGATGGACCAAGGTGGCGCGCCAGTGGAGGGACAGCCCGGTTCATACAAGCCCCACCGTGGACGCGGAAAGCGGGGTGGACGGGGTGAGCGCGGCGGCCGTGGAGGAAGTGGTGGTCGTGGGGGAGGCGCATCTCGAAGCTCGGCTGGTCACCAGCAGATCCCACAGAACCCGCCTCAGACGCAAGCGCCGTCTCAACAGGCATTCCCTTTTGTCCCGCCTCCGCCGCCCCAGGTGAACGCGTCCTCTTCGCCTTTCCAGTTCAACAGTCCTCAAGCGTATGCATGGCCTCAGAGCACCCCCACGCCCCCTGCCTTCGGCCAGAACACCTCGCAAGCATCATCCAACTTCCCCGCTGGAGCCTTTGTGAATCCGGCCTTCTTCCAAGGACAACAACAGCAGCAGCAGCCTTATGGTACACAGGCTCCGTACCAAGCTCCCCAGCAAGCTGCGTATGCTTCTCAATGGAATTCCCAGCAAGCTGCGGATGCCTGGCGTATGGTCCAAGCGATGGCTGCAGCTCAGACAAACCCTAGCGGCCAAGTTCAGGGTTATAGCCAGAACCAGAACCAGAACCAGGGCCAGCAGAGTCCAGCCAACAGTGCCGCTGCCATTCAAGAGATCCTAAGAAACCTTGGCAACCAAAACAACGGTGCTGGACCGCAGTAGATTGAGACATGGTATGTATCATGGATGTTGTACAGTGCTCTAGAGGGGTTTGGAAGACGCCCGAGGGCCGTGCACCTCGGCGCGCTGTGAGGGTTTACTGCATCAGTCTGGTGGCTGTTCGGCAGTTGCACTCTTGACACGCATTGGCATCATCAACATATCATGTCTGCAGACATGATGACAGCTAGCGCATTCTGTGTACAACCTGATCTGGAATTGGCCGCATCGGATCCCCACAAGGACCGTTCGTGTCACTGCTCGACGGGAGTTTCAGCGTCTGACCCTGAGCGCTGCAACAGGCCCGGTAGAGGGTGGAATTTCTCCAATGATCGTTGTTTCCCTTGTTGCCAACAGAAAAAGAAAGCCAAACGGCTGGTCCGGCATTTCACGGCGTTTATGATGGCGGTCTCGGGGAACAAAAGTTTGGCATGTTCTTGAAGGCGGTGAGCAATAATCAAGTTTGTAACTTTGGTCGGTGGCTGCTGCTCTTTTCGTGGTTTGAATGCGAGTCGTTGAGAATCGATGCAGTGCTACAAGAGCATGCGGAGCTGTGACACGTGGGCGGACAAGGTGACTGGCTGGGACGCAGCACTGGCGGAAAACAGCTGCCATGACATGATACGACACGGCAAAAGACAAAACAAAAAGATGTTGACAACGATGGGACTCGAACCCATGCGGATTGCTCCAGTAGAATGCAGACTGCTTTGGACAGCCAAGAGCTTATCTTGAGTCTACCGCCATAACCACTCGGCCACGTTGCCTTGAGAGATCCGGAGAACACTGGTCGTGTTTTCGCTTCCCTTGTTGGGGTAGGCAGCCGCCCGGTGTAGTTATAATCAGACTTGCGCAGGGGCCCACAGTGAGAAAGCTAGTCGGAAACGAATAATAACTGGAACCACGAGTTCGATATCTTACGAAGAATAGCGGTTCCCTTGCACCTGAGGCTCAGGCGACTGCGGTGCTGGTCACGCGTGTGGAGGCCAAGCTTGAAGCGCCAGGATGCGAAACGCAAGCGCGAGGAGCTAGTCCCGGCAGTCAGGTAGGCACGGTTGGAACAGAGAAGGCCGGTTGCACCCGCCGCGCGACGGCGAGGAAGGCGGCTGGCCTGTGTGCGCTGCTGCTCAATTTAAGCTTAACACCACCATCGCCGCTTCTCACCGTCTCTCCACGCTCCCACCGAGGCTTTGGCCTGGCCTTTGTTTAGATGAGCGCTTGCTCAAGCGCCGAGAGCGTATAGGTCAAGTGCCCTCAATCTACTAGTTTTCGCTTAGCAGACGCCCGCCCGGGGTTGCAGGCCGTGCCTGACAGGCGCTGGCCACTCACGGGCGCGCATTGCTGGCCGGACTTTCCCATGGCCTTGTGCCTCTCCATTATCATCCTTTCCAGTTACAGCTCCGCGTCATGCGCCGCAGACAGGGTTGGCCTCCACGCCTGCCGCTCTCCCGTGCCCAGCGCTGAATGGCCCGCTCAAGGCTGTTAATCTGGTTGGCAGCCACGGCCCACGGCCAGCTTCAGGAAATGACTGCTTCCATGCCGCCGCTCTGCTGTCCTCCTCCACTCTGCTGAGCCTTCACCTTTCTTCCTCTCCGGATTCCACGCTCGCTCCAGGATCCCCCGCCGTCGTCAAGCCTTTGCAGTGTCACCGTCCCTGCATCCCGTCGCTCGTTTCTGCATCCCGATTGGCGCCTTTTCCGACTACTCGTTTTCGCCGTGCTACAGACCGGAACACGCCTGCTCAGTCTCGCCGTCTGCGTCGACCTAGTTCCGATCCTTCCGTGGAGGGGGACACTTGAGCGCTGCGTTCTCGCCCGTCATTCGTTACTTTCTCTCCAAACTCTTGGTTGTGTCCAGCATGAAGGCCGTTTTTCTTGTCGCCAGCTGCACTGCTGCTCTGGCCCGCCTTGCTCTGGGCAGCCCCCTCGTCGCCCGCGAGGACAAGGACGACTCCTGCGGGGCCAATTTGCAAGTCTGCAACCCCTCCGGCGCGTCGACCGACAAGCTGCCCGCCCTTGGTCACGAGCTGTCCGGTCTCTACCTCTCCCTCCTCGACTCGGTACAAGGCATCAACTTCAAGCGCGACATCCCCATCCAGCCCCGCGACACCCCCTCCTTCTGCTGCGCCACCGGCACCTCCTGCCTCGTCCTCTCCACCTACAACGTCGCCTTCTGCTACGACAAGTTCACGACCAACTACCTCTTCCCGGACGGCAGCTCCGGCACCATCGCCACCGGCGACTTCTCCTCGGCCGCCGGCGGCACCGCCAACCTCATCACCGGCAACTACACGGGCGGCAAGAACCTCTACTCCGCCGACGACCCCGACGCCGCCGCCGACAAGCCCGACACGGCCACGCTCAGCATCCCGCCGCAGTACACGGCCAGCGGCGTCGGGG
>LAEG01001204.1:0-13669 GCA_001455585.1 Diplodia scrobiculata
GACGGAAGGAGCTTAAGGGAAAAACAAGAGTTGCGATGCCATGGATTCGGGCTGACACTTGGCTAAACTATTACCATTATTTTTCCTTCTTCTGCAGCTTGGGCGCGGGAAAGACGCTGCTGGATGGGACCAAAGAGCCGATAGGGCGCGTTGCGTTCGGGGCTGCAGGAGGTGGAGGCGGTGCAAGACGATCAGATAATCGATAATCTTGGTCTTGCTGTCCCCGGCTGTAAGCATTTGCTGCCCCTCCCCTCCCTTCATCAGCGAATTAGAAGGGAGGGTGGGCGCAGAGCTCGTAGTAGCGAATGAACGAGAGCCAGGACTGCGCAGAAAACCCCCCTTCAAACAAAGCCGACATTGCCCTGCAGACTGACGATGGCTTTGTGGAGCAGTAGTGAGGCTTTTTTTACTTTTTGCGGCGGCAGCCGCGTGAACGGGCGTTGTGAGGCAAAAGTCGAATTGCCATCGATGCCCGGGGTGGGGTTGGAGGGGGGGCCAGCTCATGCGGATTGAGTCGTCATGCATGGTACATGCGTTCCTTCAACTTATTGGGGCGAATGTGACCTTGATCCGCAGCGCCAGCAAGCATGTGTGGGCTTGCTCCTGCATCTCACGTCTAGGTCCGTCGGGGGGCATGCAGATAATCATTGAAAAAAAAAAAAAACCGGGAAGTGGAATGGTAGATGCAATAGTGTCTCCATTGCTGATCCACACGCCCCCCACCCCCTTTCTGCCTTGGTATTGCCAGCAAACTTTATGGACTGGCTGACCTGCAGCGATCGCCTCGCTTTGATGCTTTGTTTTTCTCGTATACATGCCGCCCCCACTACAGCTGTCTATGGCTTTTCGCCATTATACTTGAAGCGATACGACGGGGCGCCCCTGACTCCTACGTGCACCTTGAACAGGCTGCCGTGCAGCTTAGTGCTCTCAGGGAACTTGTCGGGCATTTCTTCCTCGGCACTCGTGATGTACAGATCTTCGCCGGCAAATTCAGGGCACGTTGGGCAGCGAGTGGGCAGTCTGATCTCGGCCACCTTCTTGCCGTCGGGCGACACGCGCAGCACCTTGGCGGCGCCGTGGATGGAGATCCACATGTGGCCCTCGACGTCCAGGGCGTGGCCGTCGGGCACCCCGTGCTCGCCCTCGTCGACGTGGTAGAAGACGCGCTTGTTGGAAAAGGCGCCGGTGTCGACGTCGTAGTCGAAGGCGAAGACGTTCTGGGTGGGCGAGTCGGTGTAGTACATGGTCTTGTTGTCATTGCTCCAGCTCATGCCGTTCGGGATGTGCACGTTCTCGAGCACGCGATGCAGCGTCAGATCAGGGTCCAGGCGGAACAGCGTGCCTGGTCGGTGTAAGCTCCCCCGCCCTAGTGCCGCGCCTCGGCGCAGGGTCCAGACTACTACTGACCTTCGGGCTCGGGGCTCTTGACCAGCGGGTCGTTCATCGTGCCCACGAAGAACCTGCCCCTGACATCGACGGCGCCATCGTTTCCACGGAAGCTGGCAGCTGCGGTCAGCTGCGTCGGCCTCCTGAGCGTCCGGGAGCTACCCACAGCTTCTCCTTGCCGGCGGCGATCTCCTGGTCGGACCAGTACTTCCTGATGTACTTGTATTTGCTCGTGTTGCGGTTGAGGATGCCGTAGCCGTGCTTGCCGCCGAAGAAGATGTGGTCGTCGTCGCCTTCGATGTCGGCCGTCACCCTGTCCTGAGCATCAGCCCCGTGTTGCAGGCGGCGTGGAGCGTGGCCGTCACCCTATGGAGATGTCGAGGTCGGCAAGCACTTTGTGCGACTCGGGCCCCTTGTTGAGATCAATGGCATGGAGCTTCTGCTTGACGACGTCGACGAAGCGCAGCGTGTTTGTGGCCTCCTCCCAGAAAGGGCCTTCGCCCAGGCCGCAGTCAATCTTGAGGTAGGGCTGCACGGGGCCATTGTCAGCCGCCACGGATCACTTGGGGCCGAAAGTCGGGGCGCACCTCGTCGACGGTGTAGATCTTGATGTCGCTCATTGTGGAGGGGTTGCGGAGCGTTGTGGAGGCCGGTTGGAGATGCTGGTGTATATGGATGAGGGGTTGAGGCTCAAGGTGGGATGGATCGCGCCCGAGTCATGCAGCGCGGGCGGTGATATCATCCTGAGGCCATGCCGCTCTACTTCCCGCCGGAACTCCCACCGACGACACACTGCACCGCACCCGCCCGACCGCTCTCGTCCCCCCCGTCGCCTTGTCATGCCGATGCCGGCTATGCAGCCTCGTCGGCAGCGCGGTCCGCAGTGCCAGGCTGCGCAAACAGAGTCAACAGCCTCGGCGGCCGATCCGCGACGTCGCCCAGCACCGTGGGGAATCGCCCCAATGAGCTTCGGAACAGCGCCCGCGGGATTCGCACAATGCCGGTTATACGTCTTGGTGATACGAGCATCGCATCTGGCGGCTGGCTCGCGCTCAACGGATGCCATGCCCACGGCGGTGGTCAGGTGCTCGACAGGCGCTGCGACTACGGTTGCTTCTGCTGCAGGCTGCGCTCTGACGGGCAGCAGATTGCGTGCATCGGAACGGGCTGAGACGCAATGGCGGGCGTTCACATGGCTGGAGTGCGACAGGTCAGCTTCACGCGGGACCGGGTACCTTGCAGGGCAGCTTGCAGCGTGTCCATGACATGCAGCGGGCCACAGCCTCGTCGCGGCCTCCCGTGCAGCTGGGCGCTTGTGGACACGCCGTGCCACCCAGCTGCGCCCCCCCCCCCAACTGGCCGCTCGGGACGGAGCTTATTGCAACGCCAAGCCGCCCCGATCGAAGACACTCCACGAGCGTTTTCGTCATTTGTCATGCCCCGCCAGCCGAGTCCATGCATGACACCCCGCGAGAACAGCAAACCCTCCGAGCCGTTTTCGTTCCCGCCCGTGGCACCGCCAACGGCTCAGCTGATGATCGCGCTCAAATCGGACTTGCCTGTTGTCGTGCATGTCCGTTGTGACAGCCCGGCGCCCCATCACACCGCGTCCATGTGCGCCGCCCACTCGGGTACTGAACTCGCGGCCACGTTTGTGTGCTACCAGCCTTACGAATCCGTGGTTCCATCGCACTGGTCAAACAGCTCTGCATTCTACCACGCGCCGGGAATCCAGCCCTCCGATCAGAAGGACGCCTGCACGCCCGTCACACCGACTACTGACTGCTGCCTTCCTTCGTTACACACGTCTCAGAACACATACGATTGGTATTCTCCCCATCTTTCACCACCCCATTTTCACACGAGTTCTCCTTCCGGCCTCATGCGTCCAGCGCTGCCAGCCCAGGCACTATCTCAGATGTGCTCTCCTGCTTGTAAGGCACAGCCATTATCTGGAAACCCTGCATAATATCTGAATCCTTCCCATTGCCGTGGGCTCGATGAGGCCATGCATGCTTGCTATCATCCTTTTCTTTTGCGACTTGTCACATTCTTCCTCATGAGCCGAGACTGTCCGAAAAATCCTTCTCACGGTCTGGACCAGGATTCTTGTCTGGGCACACTGACCAATCAATGCTCTTCGGTCTCTTTCCTTGGTTGATTTCCTTTTTCTTATTGGTGTGAGAACGAATTCTTCCTAGATCGTGGCTGCTGATATCTTAGCGTCGGTAGAATCGACTATCGGACAAACCCATGGCTAAATGGACGTCGGCGTCCTCTAGATCCAGATGGCAAAGAGCATGTCCAACTCTGCTCTCTTCCTTTAACCTTTCTTGTCTACCTGATGTCAACATGCATCGTCAGTTCTTATCAAGCTAACCGAATCAACTTTCCAACAACACCACAGGAGGAACGGCTTTCTCGAGCCACACCTTGAAGTCCAAGCTCGCCAGGGCATGCTACGTTCCAAGCTCAAAGTAATAAAGGAAAGCTGCCGTTGCGTGTCCATCAATCTCCGTTGTGGTCTAGTGGCTAGGATTTGCCGCTCTCAGTTCGAGAGTCTTCTCACACTTCAAGTGCCGGCAAGGCCCGGGTTCAATTCCCGGCGACGGAATTCTCTTTTGGCCCCTCTCAAAGGGCGTCAATTACGTTTTGTTCCGGCGTGTGGAGTTTGGGGTGGGCTGGGTGGAGGATTTTTTTAATGGGTGGCTCGTGCGCGGAGATTGCGTGGGTGGTGGTCTGCCGAAGAGACGGCGAGACTGGGGCACGGGAGGCAATGCCGACGATGACTGTCGAGTGAGAGGACGTATCAATGGTGTGTGGGTGTGCGGAAGTTTGAGGTCAACTCAAGCTGTAGGATGCTTGCCAAGCTCTTCCGACAGCAGCGGGCGACCATTTCTACCTTTGGGAACCTACAACGGAAGCGGTAAGGACAAAATGCATGCTGTAGCCAACAGCAGGCCTCAGGTACGGGACTTGCACATGGTGAGCTTTGCGAGAATACTGGTGGGATTTCACTCCTGTGGGTTCTTTTGAAACGGAAGATATACAGAAGTGTGTGTCCATGCCACGTAATGTCAAGTTTACAGTGCCAGTTTATGTGGACGGAGAATGCCACAAGGCCCCTTGTCCCAGGGCAAAAATGGACAATATCTTTCTCGCCTTATCGTTCTGCTAAATTCTGCGTCCAATCACCCTTTCTCCAGGATCCGGACACAAGCCACACAGCCAACCACGGCTGCATCCGAAACGCCACGCCCGACCACCTCTCAAGCCGAAGCCGCTTCATCGCCAGATACCCAATCCCAGAGCAATCCACCCCATCCCATTCGTCCCCCGAGTTACACAAGATACGGGAGTTTTTTTCTCCGAACGCCCATAATTGTCCAACCATCGGATCTTCTGAAACACGATTGCAGATGCACCCAGCACGTTTCTCTCCCTCTATCTCTCCCTCTCGCAGCACAGCGCAAAGGATGCATGCATGTTCGCCTGACTCATATGCTTGCTGCATGTAATGTAGGGGTTGACGCGTGTGAGAGAGAACGGCGGCTCGCCAGCTCCTCGCTGCTGCTGCTGCTGCTGCTGCTGCTGCTGCTGCTGACGTGAGAGCTTGGCGGAAGGGATGGAAAGCCTGATCGCGGAGGGGGGCTGATCCTCCTTTTCTTTTTGCGTTTTCCCAGCTCATGCGTGTAGCCGCGCTGGCTGGGTGGGTGGGTGGCTTGCGTGTGCATAATCGGCAGCTAGTTCGTTTTCTGTCCACGTGCGTTGCAGCGCCGTGAATATGCGCAGCACACAACAGCGAGCGCATTGTTTGCTGTATCGGGCCTGTCTGTCTCGATGCTCCCTGCGAGGGGTGGTGCGTAGCCTCATCGGGCTTGGATGATGTGCAGTGGCTGGGCCTATCATGGTGCGGAAGGGGTCAAGCCGAGGGCTGAAGTGCATGGCTGTTGCAGGGTTTGAACGCGTTCTTCGCTGCGCCTCAACGCAAGGCGATCACTTCGGGGCATGAGGTCAAAAGTTTCGACCCGTTGATGTTATATGGAAGCCCTGATCAATGGACCATACTCGTTTGAAATATCCCGCATTTCTCGGCCAAAGTTCCAGCAATGCCGTATCGGGCAGGTGAACGATGCAGCGTTAGTACTCTGAGATGGGAGTTTGAGTCCCAATTGATGCCTCTCGAGTGAGAGCTCCGTATCGTCTACATGTTCTGCGGCATAACCACAATCCTGCTCCAACGACTTTTAGCTCCACTTGGATGAGTTTGATTGCATTACGTTGATTGTGTTCAGCCTGACGACATATGTGCTGACACGAGTAGCATGTTGTCGACCTTTTGGGATGGTATTAACCAGAAACTCAAAGATTTCAGGCAGATTCGGTTTCCACAGGTGCGCGAAGATAAATGTAAAACGGTATTTCGTGCAACCAATAGCGAAGTGACATTCTACTCCGCTCTGTGCACAAGAAGAATTTGCTAAGGAACGAAAGCAACGAACAGGAAGGTGTAATTGAATAGTAACAACCGGAAAAACGACATTACTCAAAATCAAAAGATGTTAATGTGTAGGATGAAAACGATGAATCGAGTACTCCTGTTGGACGAGTGGCATGAGGAACGGTAGGTGGGCTACCCTGGGAGTCGCTTATATACCCCGTTCCTCGATGACTGAGTTATCTACCGCTATAGAAGCTCATGTTCCAATAAGAGTACCGTGTGTTGTGAAACGATAGTGAACTGACATTCAGCTACGTTCTATTTACAAGAAGTCTTTGATAAAGAAGAAGAGAGGGTAAAGAACTCGTACGCACGGTACTCATTCCAAGGTACATCGTTTCGCCGACTAGTCATGTTGTCCAAGCGTTGCTTTCTGTATCGACCTTCATGTTACGAACCATTTGTGAATCAAGATTCGGCTATGTTCCATGTTGTATAAGAAGAAGTTGGCCTCCATACTGCTCCTCATGCCACTCCTCCAACAGGGGTATGAATTCATCTGTTTTCATCCTGAATTCAACATGGTGGTCGGCGAAGCCATGTTTCTTGGAATGAGTACCATCCGTACGAGGCTTTTAGACTCTAT
Source organism: Diplodia scrobiculata (assembly GCA_001455585.1). Lineage (NCBI taxonomy): Eukaryota > Fungi > Ascomycota > Dothideomycetes > Botryosphaeriales > Botryosphaeriaceae > Diplodia > Diplodia scrobiculata. The sequence continues at coordinate 6,477 of LAEG01001204.1, forward strand.
GCCTCGTATGCACGTTAGTCCGAGGGGGCTATATTCTTTTCGAATCTGATATATGACTCCTGTGAGAGCCACAGCAGCCGATACTGCCTGTTACGGACCACGCGCAGAGCGAGGAACCATTGAACCTCGCCCATTGCTCGCATCTCGTAGCGCTTGAAGAGGTCTTCTTGGAATGCATTTGCGAACGCTTCATCTCGTGCGTGAAACGAGAGGATACCGTCATCTACGAAGAAGAAGACGAACAGATGGCTGTTCGCATATAGGCATGGAGCATCTGGTACCGCTTCTAGCCCTAGATCTTTAAGAGTCTGGTAGAAGTGCTTCTGCCATAAAGCGGGCGACTCTTTGAGGCCATAAAGGGCACGATTTAGCCTTAAGATAAGGTCTGAGGCGACCTTCATGCCCTCTGGTGGTTTAACGAATGTGGTGTCAGGTAGCGGCACATGCGGGAAGGCATTAACAACGTTATATTGCCTTGTTTCAAGATCAAAGGCGTAGATAACGGCAATGAGCGTTCTGAAGATACGGAACGCTAGGGTCGCCGCGAAGGTGTCGTGGTGCGAGGATTGAAGGTCGCCTCGCACGCAGATCCGTGCCTTCACCTTCACCAGATACCCATGTTCGTCAAATTTGTATTTGAAGACCCATGTCAGAGGTATGTAGCCATTGATTCGTAGCATCGTGTGTGGATTGTGCCAGATGCTCCGTCGGCTCCGGACTTGTGTGAGCCAGCGGTACCATCGTTGGACAGATCCTTTACATTCATGGCGTTGGGGCGGACGTCCAACGCGTGCTGAAGGTGGCGGCGTACGATATATCTGGCCTGGTGGCGATGTACAGCCAGAGGAGGCATCCAGCGAGTTCTGCGTATCGCCGGATCGCCTCCTCCGAGGCCTGGTGGTGCTTCTGCGGGCGGTGGCCGGGCTGCATCGGGTGCTTGCACGGATTGCAGTCACTCATGCCGAACCGCTGCAATATTCTGGTCAATATAGGCATCCCGAAGGAGCGATATGCTGCCCTCTTCGTGCCAGATGACCCTCATTCCGCTGTAATGCGACAACTGCCCAAGGTCCTTAGCGGTGAACTCGCGGCAGATCGCCGCGGTGACCTATTAACGTCCGCCCCAACGGACCACGACTACAATAATATGAAGGCGGTGCTTCGATACCTGAAAGAGACCAGCCGATGAGGCATGTGGTGGTGGGGTACCAGCGCAGGGCGAGGTTGCGTGTCCCTTTCAGATATCGAAGCACCGCCTTTATGTTATTGTAGTTGTGGTCCGTTGGGGCAGATGTCCAATGCGGGGCGCGATAGGCGTGGCAAATGCCGCATGGAGTGATGACTACCCAATGGGTAAATGCTGATTGCCAGAGGTGAGAACCTCATTGGATTGAACCTTGAAGTGCTGTGCCAAGGTTTGCTTGCATACATGGACATCTGAAGCCTGACAAGGCAGCCATGAGTTGCACAGGCTGGTAGTCTGTACTGAGGATGAGGATGAATGGTGTGTTGCCATTGAAGAATGTTGTGATTCCACTTTTGATTTTTTTGGCTGCTCCTTTTCCTTGGAATTCTTGTCTTTCAATCGAAAGGGAAGTGACCGTGTCTGCATGCAACATGTGTGACTCACACAGTTGATATTTAACGGGATACCACACGGAAAAAGAGAGTCCGCAATGGATGTGATGCGGATCCGACCGGGCCGATCCGGATGCTTGCGGAAGCGAGAGGTTTAACTTCTTCGGGACACCGGCATGGTCCCGAACGGTGTACATGGGTCACGTTCTGAGCCGAAGCAGCGGAGCCGCAGCATTCATGTGACTAGTTGTGATGTGTTTTTGAAGTGCTCCAGTGGGTCCTCAACGGATTGACAGCGGGCAGGGAAGAACTTTCTCGTCCCGAGGCTCTGACGCTCCTCGGCACTAGGGAGCGGAGTGTTCATGGTGGCTACCCCCGCTCCCGGGCAACGTTGGATTGGGCCTTCAGGGGTCAACGTCTTGTCAAGTCCCCACTTTTTGGTTTTGTTTTGACTTTTCTGGTCAACGACATCAACGGTGGTTGTGAAGACTCTCTGGAGACTTGCAAGAACTGCAGCAAAGGCTGAACAATAGGCATTGCTATCTCCAGACGTTCTGCCAGGGTTGTCTTACAGGCTTTTCTGCGGTCAAACTCCCCCGGCCAGGTGGCTCCATGGCATGTATAATTCTTGGCTAGTCTTCATTCTTTCTCGGACAACCAGCTCTTCCATAGCACTCGATCGCAACGTGCTACTCGAGGCTGAGTTGATAAGTCGTGTTGTGTTCAAAACAGGCGCGGTGATTCACTGGAAGAGCCGACGGACCGCGAAGGAGAGCTCACGCCGGATGCATCACGCCGGATGCATCACGCCATCAGGCGGCGGCGGACGACGCGAGCGGAGACGAGTCAAACGGCAACACAGAGACGCCCGACGGCGTCGGCGACGACGAGAAGCGGCTGGAGGCCGGGGCTCCCGCAAGCAAGGCTGGTGCGAGCCCGAGTATAGCCAGTTTTTAGGATGTCGCGTTGTAAAAAGCTGACCGAAGAGCGAGACGACAACAACAACATCATCATCATACCCAACATTGACGCGGTGACCCGGAGGACAAGTTTTTCACGGCTGTACGATAGTGTGATTGAACGGCGGGATCAGGCGGACCGGGGTTTGTAGAACGAAAGGGGCATCATGATATCAGTTCTTATGGCGGCGGCGGCGGCGGGGTTGCGGGGGGATAGCAGTGAGGCAAAACAGTGAAATCCAGTTTCAAAAGTTCAAAGCTCAAGAACGCCTTGATTCCGAGCTGGACTAGTCACTCGAGACCTTGTCTCATGCCCATGTGTGAGCGGCAATGCCACTCGCAGAAATATGGTCGTGTCGCTGAACTTTCTCAACCAACAGGTTGCTTCTTTGGGCGCAGGGCATACATCCTGACGGGAAACAGGTCCTTTGGAAAACCACGCTGGATCTCAGTAAGGAAAATCTCCAGGCCAGCCAATTCGAAGAGCTTCCGGAACTTGTCATCCGTCCTGGTCACACTGCTGTCCTCGTCATCGAAGAGATCCTCGCCATTGAGGGCCGTGCTCATGTTCTCCTTGACCACGACGCAACCTCCGTCGACAAGGTGTTTCTGGCAACGCTTGAAGTACTCGACCAACTGGGCGTCGGTGAGATGGCCGACACACCACTGGTTCCAGATCAGGTCGTAGCGGTAAGGCACATCCAGGGTCCAGTTTTCCAGGCCGACGTTGGCGATGGAGCCGATGCGGCCGGCAGCGATGAGATCCTTGCAGCCGTCGGTCTCCTTCAGCCGGTCGGTGAACTTCTGCACCGGCTCGACAACGTCAACGGACTCGGCGATCTTCAGAAGAAAGCCCAAGGTGATGCGGCCAATGCCGGCGCCGCAGTCGACGGCGTGCGCAAGAGGGACACCGGACTTGCGGCCGGTGACGCGACAGAGCTTAGTGTAGAAGTTGGAGGAACCCTGCAGGTCTATGCGGGAGACCTGCGGGAAGCCGCCGAGCATGCCATTGACGGTGGAGTCGACCGAGTTCCAGTAGCCGATGGAGGCCGCATGGTCGATGGCCTGGTCCGGCGCGGTTGGCGAAGCGTCGGTCATGACGGTGCCGCGTTGGTAGCTGGGCGCGTAGGGCGGACAAAGGGAGGGGGAATTTGCGCGGTGATAGGACAGACGTGTGTGAGGGTTGATTTTGACGCGAGCACAGCGGAGCTTGGGCCCCCACGTGCAGCCGCCTTACCGGGACCGGCAAGTCCAGCCCACGCTCCTGCTTATCGCCGTCGCGTGTGAGGTAATTGAGGGGTAGGAGAGCGCCCAAAGCGGCTGTCAGATAGCCTATCTCGTTATTATGCCCCAGACCTGGCTAGAGTCGGGCAAGCGACGGCGAGTTTGAGACTTAGTCAGCGCCTGACCTACCAATCACCCAATCACCCAATCACCCGCCCAACAAACTCCTCCCGCATGCCCGCACCCCGCCAAGCCATCCCCATCATCGGCATCGGCGGGGGCACCAGAGTGGGGAGCGGCGCCTGCAAACCACTACATAACCAATCTCCTCCGCTCCCTCCTTTCCTCATGCTCAGACTCTTCTCTCGCCGCTTTCCCTGCCAACCTCGACCGCGGCCCCGACAACTCATCCTCCCTTCATTTCGATTCCGCTCGCAAAGGCCCTTCACCAGCGCCATGTCTGACTTGACTGTGGACTTGACTGCGCCCAATGGCGTCAAGTACACCCAGCCCCTCGGCTTATTCATCAACAACGAATGGGTCAAGTCCATCTCCGGCGAGAAGCTTGCCAGCATAAACCCCACGTACGTTTGACACTTCCTCATATCAACCACATGTCACTGACTGGGCAATGAAGGGACGAGAGCGAGATCGCCTCTGTCTATGCAGCTGACGCTGAGGATGTTGACCTTGCAGTCAAGGCCGCACGCAAGGCACTCAAAAACCCTGCGTGGCGGGACTTGCCGAGCGTCGAGCGTGCTGAGCTTATGTTCAAGCTCGTCGCCATAATTGAGAAGAACAAGGAAGTGCTTGCTACCATCGAGACCTGGGACAACGGTAAGCGCTGCCACTCACACGTCTAAGATAAAGGCCATCGTGCTGAGTGCGCCACAGGCAAGCCATACTCCGTTGCTCTCGATGAGGACTTGGGCGAGGTCACTGCCACCCTCAAGTACTACGCAGGCTTCGCAGACAAGGTCCATGGCCAGGTCATTGACACCACTCCGGACAAGCTTGCCTACACCATTCGCGAGCCCGTTGGTGTCTGCGGCCAGATCATCCCGTAAGTGCATCATATCTCCAAGTTGGATCTTACTGACACGGTAAAGATGGAACTTCCCTCTGGCAATGGCGGCGTGGAAGCTTGGTCCGGCTCTGGCCTGCGGTAATGCTGTTGTCCTCAAGGCAGCGGAGCAGACCCCGCTCTCTATTCTTTACTTCGCCAACCTGATCAAGGAGGCCGGTTTCCCTCCCGGTGAGTTTGGCAGCAATCCTAATCGTTTGTGAATTCGTCGCTGATAGCAAGCAGGTGTTGTCAACATCATCAACGGCTACGGCCGCAAGGCTGGTGCTGCTCTCGCTTCGCATCCCGACGTTGACAAGATTGCTTTCACCGGAAGCACTGAAACTGGGCGTGAGATCATGAAGATGGCCGCGATAAACTTGAAGAACATCACCCTCGAGACTGGCGGCAAGTCGCCGCTCCTCGTCTTCGATGATGCCGACCTTGACCAGGCTGTCAAGTGGGCGCACATTGGCATCATGTCCAACCAGGGCCAGATCTGCACGGCAACCTCCCGCATCCTCGTCCAGGAAGGCGTATACGACAAGTTCGTTGCCGATTTCAAGGACCACGTCAAGGCCACGAGCACCCTTGGTGACCCCTTCCACGACTCTACCTTCCAGGGCCCGCAGGTCACCAGGGCGCAGTATGAACGCGTGCTGTCGTACATCGAGCATGGAAAGTCGGAAGGCGCTACTCTCGTGGCGGGTGGTGAGCCGCATAAGAATGCCAACGGCAAGGGCTTCTTCGTCGCGCCCACGATTTTCGCGGATGTGAAGCCTGAGATGAGGATTTTCCGCGAGGAGGTCTTTGGACCATTTGTCGTCATCACCTCGTTCAAGACAGAGGAGGAGGCCGTCGAGCATGCCAATGACTCGACCTACGGCCTTGGCAGCGCTGTTTTCACCCAGGATATCACCAAGGCACACCGTGTGGCGCGGAAAATTGAAGCGGGCATGGTCTGGATCAACAGCAGCAACGACAGCCACTACGCCATTCCATTTGGCGGTGTGAAGCAGAGCGGTATTGGACGCGAGCTGGGAGAGGCGGGGTTGGATGCTTATACGAACAAAAAGGCGGTTCACGTCAATTTGGGTCCGCCGTTATGAGCAGGCGGGAGCGAATTTTGACCAAGCGGTGGGAGCTGCGGGATTTACGGGCCGTTTGTTTGAAGTTTGTGCGAGCGATTTCTAGGTTGCAGATTCAGAAATGGCAAGAATTCGAGGTTTGAGGCGGAGCCATGTGGCCACGATGCCGCCAGCTAAGCATCCTCCCATGCGCGTCACGGATTGGCGGCGGCCATTGGACGTCATCGTGACCAGCCGACGGTGGGCACGAGACCGGCGATCAGGGACGTCAACGGCTGACCTGCTGCGGCTGGGCCGTTCGTGTGGAGGTGGTGGATGGGACAAGCGTCTGGTGTGCCTCGCGGGTGTGTGTCAGAGTGCGTGATTGTGATTACTCCAGGCTGTGGACCCGGCCAAGGCAGTACTGCCGCGCCGGTGAGGCATTCGGGCTCGGCCTGGCGCCTGGCGCCCAAACGCACGCAGCCGCGCAGCCAGCGGCAAGGCCGGCGGCAGTCGCGCAGGCAAACGCCCGTAAAGTCCGCGCGCAGGGTCGGGCAGGGTCTGGCTTCGGCGGGCGCGGCGAGGGCGGCGATAGCGAGGCCGAAGGTGCAAGACGAAGGGGGCCGTGCGGCGGCCGGGGCTGGTGGGCGTGGTTGACAAAGGTGCCGCTGAGGAGGAAGACCCGCCCGCAGAGCACGTCCTGACTCTGGCCCGCCCAAAGCTCCATCGTCATCTGGCGCATCTCGCCCGCATCTGAAAAGCGCAGCGTCACAACCTATGCAGACGTCGCCCCAGGCCTCCGCCCGCGCCGCTGCAAACCCAGCTGCTCTGCACCGGCACGCGTTGCCCGTTTGTCCCGGGCTCGGCAGAAGTTAACGAGGCGGCCAACTCCACAGACTATCTTGAACGCTGCACAGCCCGTCCGCCGTCACCACGCGCCCGAGCACGAACCCAGCACCCAGCACCACCACCGCCGCTGCTCCAGCTCCGCGCCGCCGCTCCACCGCTCGCCTCTCGCATGCTCCACCGGCACCAGCTCGCCAGCACCTAGCTGCCCGCACCGACCCTGGCTCGACGCCGGCTTCAACGTCCCTCCGACCCCCACACGCTCCTACCTCACTCCCTCGCGGCCGGCCCCTGCCCTGTGCACACGATCTGCACAGCGTCGGTCGAAGGCTGCTTCCTCGCATTCCTCTCGCGCCTGTACAGACCTCCATAGAACCCGCCGACCGCCCCCTACTCCTAGCCCCACCCGCCCCCGAGCCCACCGCCTCCCCAGCGCCCACGACAGAGCACCATGGG
>LAEG01001207.1:0-27398 GCA_001455585.1 Diplodia scrobiculata
CGACAATCCCGACCTCACCGTTTTCCCGCGCAACGATCGACTTGTCGCAATCCAGGATGCACGCCATGCTGGCTAATCAATGCCGACTTTAAGGTACGAGATAGAGTGGAGATATGATTTACCCCCGGTCCCCGTAGCGTGTGGGTTGCGAGAGCGGTCGGGAATCCGGCGCCTGGACGGGCTGCCTTTGTCAGACATGCGAAAAAGAGGAAGACAGGGCGGCTAGGTCGTTCCTGGCCAATGGCGCTAGTGCAGATGCTCGTTGCAGTTAGCAGCAACGGAGCTTTCGCAAGGGACGGGAGTAGCCACCACGACGACGTCAGAGCTGATCGATGCCGCATCTGCCACCTTGCCGCCAGACGCGTCCAGCCTTGCAGCCCGCGAATATAGCACAACGCCAATTCATCATGGCAAAAGTGAACCGACGAAAGCGAGCAGTCATCGCCGGCCCGCTTTCCACGCCGCGCTAAGCTTTCTCTCCGCACAGGGACACGGCTGGCTGGACATCGACCGGAACGCACTGCGAACCTTATAATCCACTCGTCCTCTTGGTATCGCGCTTGCCGTCGATTGCGTCAAGTGTTTCGTGGTCTTGTCTTTCGCCACAGCTCGTCCGCGCAATCCCGCGCTTGCTTGCGAAGCTGACCGCAGCAGGGTTGTGTGACGCACACGACGGCTGTTGTTTCTGCTTCCTTGCCTGACACAAACGGATTCGTAAGGAAGCGGCTGAGCATGATGGCCGACGTCAGGTGCGTGGGGAAAAAACGGGCTCCCAAGTCAGGCAAGGCCACTCCGCCCGCCTCCGAGACGCGTTGGCGATGGCCAGTCAGTGTCGTCGACGGAGGCATGATGGGAGGATGGTTGGGAGAAGACCTGGCCCTGGACGTGCAGCAGGCACGGCGTCCCAAAAGCGCGCCTCGACAGGTGCGGAAATGAGCTGCGAGGTACAATCTGCGAGGCCGCCACAGGGAAGATGCATCCTCGCAGCCTCAGCGGCGAGGCGTGCGGAGAGAGGTCGCGTCGCTTGTATTAATAACGTGGAAATAAGCAGACAGCGAAGAGGCGGCCGTTCGCGGATCGCGGCACCGAGCCAACTAGCAGTAGCAGCTAGCCAGCAGGACCCTGTCTTCGTTCATTTGTTGTCGCGACTGCGAGGCCTCCTCCGAGACGTCATTCATCCCCAGATGCGCTGCTGTCCTTTTTATGCGCGCGACTCGCGGGTCCCGGTTGCCGCCGTGCTGAGTGCTGAGTGCTGGGTGCTGGCGGGGCACGCGAGTGCCACAGTGCTGCTCTTTCCGCGGCGGGCGGCGGAGACCCACAGCTTCCGCCGCTTGCGGTGTCGCAACTAGCGTGAGATGGGGCGCTCGGGCAGTGAGGTCACGCAGCATGGGCAGAGGCCGACTGGCGGCATGTGGCAGGTGGGCGGTGGCCGGGGACCAGGGAAAAGATGGAGAACGGAGGGGAGAGGCGGCGAGAACAGCGCCCAGGAAGGCCCCGGCTCGGCACCCCTGCGCGGCCCTGCGCGGCCCTGCGTCAGAGCGCAGCAGGCATCAAGCCAAACAACAGGCTGCGGATGTACCTTACGCATCTCCGCCGACGAGGCCTGCGTGTTGGCCGAGCCTGCTGCCAGCTGCCGGAGCCGGGGCCGAGCCAACGCGCCGCTGCAGCCACGCCAGAATTAGCAGTGCGAGGTCGCACAGAAGGATCGCCCTGCTGCTCATCAGCAGCGTCGTAAGGCTCGCGCGTCGAGCCCGCCGGTCCAAGTAATCATCGTCAAGGCACGCGCCCAAGGCAGCGCCAGGGTTCGGCTCCAGACAGGGGTGGCAGAGGCCGCGGGCGATCGGCAATGTCGTCGTCTCGTGGGGCGCGCGTTGATGCGCGTGGGCAGCGCCGCTCTCCACGCCAGCAACCAGCCAGAACCTTACCCGGCCGAGCTGTGCCCGGGTGGCTTCCCCTTTCTTTGAAAAGGGTCTGGCCTGTCCATTCTATGCAGCCTGCTAGATTCCACCCCCAGCCTTAGATCCACAACGTATAAGGTCCCCTGCAGACCTCACGCAGTCCAGATCTCGTCCCCCAACAGCCCACCACCTCGCCACCTCTATTTAAAGTCGCGAATTGCCCCTTCGGGACGCCGATCCGCCCGCCGCACTACTAAATCCCCCCGTTCCTCTCTCGCCCAGCTCCAAACCGAAGGAAAAATCCCAAAGGGTCCCCAAACTTGCCTGGCGTCCCTGCACCGAACCATCCGAAATGGCGTCCAAATTCATCGAAGTGCTCGACACCACGACGCAGCCCACCTACTCGGGCTACAACGTCAGCCTCGAAGACATCCTCGCCGAGACCCAACGGCGCTGCTCGACCAGCGGCGACTACTCCACCAAGCCGCGCAAAGACAGCAACTCGGGCGCGTCCACCTCGTCCTCGTCGTCAGCAGACTCGTCGATGCCGTCGAGCCCGACCAGCCCGACCAGTGACACGATGCGCAATCGCCTGCGCCGGTTCACGCTCGGCAAACCCCGCTAACGGCGGCGCATGCATCCACCACACGTGTGGTCTCTGGAGCGGTGTGCCTGGCGTTATGGTGATTGGGCTCGAGCCTAGGCGCGGCTTCTTTTCTTCCTTCCTCTCTACTTTCCGCCGCCGATCATCCTTACTATTTCGATCCCCCGCATTTGGACTTCCTTTAGCGCTTCCCGGCTCCTCGCCCCCATTCGCCTGCCCGCCGGTGCCTGCTCACGCGCGCAGTCTGCGCTTTTTCTCTGTCTCTCCGCAGCATCAGCCCAGGCGGCAGTTTTTTGCCGCGAGTGGCTCGTCACACGGCATATGCACGCCGGAACGTTTCTCTCCCGGGTTTTCACGGTAGCACGCAAATATTCTTTGGCCTGTCTGGGGCGATCGGCTGGCGGTGCTGTTCTGCTGTGGTCACAAGACTTGATGCACGCTCACGTGTGGGGTGAGCGCCTTCACTGTGGCGCTCCCTGCCAATGGGTCGTCACCTTTTCTCCCCAGGCAATCTTCGATGCTCCGACAAATCTCGATGCCGCAATCTCGGCCTGCGTTCTGGACTGGCCCTTCCGCTCCCGCATTCTACACGGCCTGGTGCGCCGCGAGCAGCGACGGACAATTGCCGCTTTGCGATGAGGGGGAAAGTCCGATTAAGATGAGGGATCCGCTGGAGGGAGATAGGCTGTTCGTCTGCTGCGGCAGTGACCGCACATGCACGTCAGCGCCAGTGCAGGAAAAGCACCCACAGCCACTGGCTGTGCACCAGTCCCGCCTCCGCATGCAACATGCAGATGCACAAGTCGAACGGTTCTGCATTGCTTGTGCTGCTTCTCCCTCCCCTCCTGCGCTCCGCCTCTCCGACGTGTCCTACCATTGGAGGAACTCGGCCGAACATCTTCACCCATCCGGGGCAGAGGCGTCGAGCATGCGTCTGACATTATATCCGCGTCGGACAAGGCACAGGCTCCGTGGTGCGCGGATACGCCCGCCGAACGAACCACAGCATGTCCACCATCTGGAGCATGCTGCCGATCGCAAAAGCGCAAGCGACGTCAGATGGTCGTCTGCCATGCCGCACTACCGACGCCGCAGCAACGGGACGGCACGGGTCAGAGTATGCTCAGGAACGCCTCGTTCGGCCTCCCGTGCCGCCTCTTCTTTCTGCCTTGGCGCAGCGTCTTTGACCGGTCGCCGAAACAAAGGTCACGTCAGTTACGCAGGGCTGGCCACCGACCCCTCCGTCCTGTTTGCGAAAGAGGAAATTTTCAATAGCGCCATCCCTGGTCAATCGTTTGCCCCGATGAGAGCAAAAGCCGTGCGGCTCAATCTAGAACGTTTGATCGCCCGCAGCGGATAGATGGGCCAGACTCTCATTTACGGGAGTGGGTTCCGACTGACGTACCCTATTTTGCTTGGCTCCACCGTCGTCATCGCTCCTTTGCGCGCCATCGTCTTTTTAATGTTGTTGTCGCTGTGCGCAGACCCTGGGTTGTGTGTGGTCCCTGGAGGCCGAGATTCATGGCTCGGACCTTCCTCGGCCGGCCGTGCTCGGAAACGGTTCCGGCTTCGTTATTTCAACTTCACGATCTCGATGCTGCTGTGCTCCCATGTGCGCAGTGGTGTTGTTCTTCTTTTCTTCTCTTGCTAGGCTATTCTCTCCTTCCTGTTGGAACTCGGATCGGTTTAGGCGTTTTCTCATCCACCATGTTCTTGTAGCCTTTGATGACCTCAACTGTCGAACGATGTACGAATCATACCCTCTTCTCCTTCTTCTTTCCATTCTTCAAACCCTTTTTCCAAGTTATACATTTATTCGGCCAACTTTCACGTTGTATTAGATAGCAAAAAGAGAAATTCGGACTAGAGCCAAAAGTCCAGACCTGAAGTCAATTCCTCCACTTTCGCAATGCATTGTACGTACAACATGTCGTGAACAGAACCAAGAGAACACTACGAGCTGTAAATATCACCAGGTGTTGAAAAAAAGTTTGGATTGAACAGAGAGTCGAATAATCATGCTTTGTTTTCTCCTGTGCCCTTCCGCCATGGCATCGGGAAACCGGTGAAGACGTTTGGTTCCCGCCCGACATGTTGGGGTGTTCTCGGTGCCACACTGCCCTGTCGTGTGCCCTATTGTGCATTGCATGCTCGTATGTAGGTACCTCATATACATGATGCAGAAAAGCAAAAGGACCGGTCCAGAACAACCCGTGTGAGAGGGGATCTCGATGAAACCTTTTTTCCCTTTACACCGCTCCCGGACGTCTTTCTTGTTTGTTCCGCTTTCGCCAATGCGTCAAGAGTTCGTTGAGGTCCGGTGTTTCGGAATGGACAATAGTAGACAGCCGGCCGCCCGGGTCATTGTTCGTTCTCGGATCATACGATCCCAGTCCAACGCGCGTGCTACCAACAATCGACGACCAACACCAACAAACTGTCCGCCTCCGGCCGCACCTCCACCTCCACCCGCAATAGCAGTTCTAAAATGAAAAGGTGAAAGCACAACCTCATGTTTCACGACCTACATGGCAAAGACCACGTGCGTACATACATACCAACGTAAATACCCGAGGCCATGGTAAATGAGGCAACAAGGATCCAACGTTTTTGTATGCGGGAAACATACGACGACATGAGATGCCCGGGCACAGCACGAGCTTACCCGACCGCCGTTGTTGGATTCTTCCTTTCTTTTTGCGAACAGTAGCTCCACTTGCCTTTCGACTTTGGGACTACGATGTACAGTACCTTGCACAGAGAACTAGTGTGTCGATAACGTTCGAATTTCGTGCTCGCTTTCTCTCTCTCTACCCAGCGCAGCCTCGGTTCTTAGAGATGTCCACCATGAATTAATAAAGAATGTGCAGAGGTGGTGGTGGTGGTGGTGGTGCTGCTGGTGCTGGTGCTGAGTAGGCAAGTTCCATCTCCCTTCTCTTTCTTTGTCGCAAAAATCGACAACTGTTCACAATGGCAATCCATCCTCGCCGAAGCTGCCATGCAACCTCCCCCTTCAGGACACGCCTTTACCTCGGTGCGAAATCCATAGCCGTCGTCCGACAGGGTGGTTTGACCAGGTATCCCCAGGCGCCAAGGGGAGGGGGGAGGGGGAAGGCAAAAAGAAAAAGGTTACCACCAATCAACACTTACCACGAGAGCTAACCCTGACCGCCTGGCCCGCAGAAGGAAGGAAAGAAAACAACGGATGCCGCTCGTGTTTCAACGAAATCCGGTGGGTAGGTTGTTGTCCACCCGCGAAGTTGCGGCGGCGGGGTTCCGATCGCTCGCTCGCAACCTTCCCCCCAGCCCTCGGCCCTCACCCACACACCCACACACCCTTGTTCAGGGGGTGGTGTGGGGGTTTTCTTCAGCGGGTTTTTATTCCATTGAAGAAAAAGTGGTCCGTCTTGCCGGTCGGTGGGATTATTTATTTATTCTTATACCATCTGCTAACTCTTCTGCCCTTGTGGGTCCCCAATAGCCTTCCATCCCTTGCTCCTGCTGCCTGCAAAACCGTTGAGATCTCCTCGGAAAGCGAGCGGCGGCACCGGATTCCCTGATTTCATGGTACGGGTATTGTATAGTTCATCCCGTTCGCAACTTCTCTCTTCTTCTTCCCGGACCCATACCTTTTCACCGTGATAGACCAATTCGTCACCCTGCGTCATGAAGTTGATTTCCCTCAAACTGGCTGGTGAAAGATCCCTGATCGCCGGTTCGCTCCAAGCAATAGCCGCGGATGGGGTGGCCGATTCATCCCCATGCTACTTGATCGGAACATTCAGCCGGCATTACCCGCAACCCTTGTCCTTTCCTGTTCACTTGATCCCCGCTAGTGGCGGGGGCATTGGCCGAGGAGATGCACTATTCCAGCGGCATTAAAAAAACTCTGATAGGGCATGTTACTCTTGGAACATGCATGCCATACAGATGGCGAATTGACGCAGCAGCTATCCAGAGTGGCGGCATCATTCGCATTCCTCTCGTTCCTTTCGCCTGGACTCCTTTTGGACGTCGGGCCGAGCGCTTGTCTAGGTCTGTAATTGTCTGTATTGTGGGATCACGGCGTCAGCCTGGTGTTCTGGGATCTTAGTCCCAGGACCCTTCCTGGGTTTCAGCGGGACTGTTGTGCTCATTCGCGTACGTTTGAAGTCCCTCAAAGAAGGATGTCGCAGCATCTGACTGATCGAAGACGGTTCCCGCTTGGTCGTTTCCGTTTCCGTTGTTGCCGTCGTTACTGTTGGGATTGGTGCTGTTTTCACCGTTTTGTTGGTTAGTAGAACCCGCTTCGTTACTGTGCACAGTACGAAGGTGTTGATGGAAGTTGTCGCTTCTCGAGAAAGCTTTCGAGCAGTGCTGGCATTGAAAAGGCTTTTCTCCCATGTCTAGAATATGTAAGTGAGCAGCTGACAGCGGGTCCATGGAGATAGCACACTACTTACGAGTAGTCTTCTCATGGCGCACTTTGTGCTCGATTCTGCTGAAAATCCTCTGGCAAAACTGGCATCTCCTCTTCTCTATGCGGCGAGCAGCGGCTTCGCTCTCCACAGGTGAGATTGGCATCGGAGCACCCGATTCTGGCGCAGGCATTTCGGAATCCTTCGGAGGTCGTCCACGCTGCTTCTTCCTCGCGCTGTCGTTGACGCCCTCGCCTATCGCGCGCTTGTGCGCAAAGTTGTTGTAGCTGCTACTTACAGATGTCAGTGGATATGGATAACGCAAGCGAGGTGACGAGATACTCACTCTTCGCCAGCCCGAAGCCCCAACAATGTCTCAGCGTTGCGATATGCAATTCCCTCCACATCCCTTCCGCTCACGATGCCACTGTTCCATAAGTCATCGATGAACTGTTTGCCCTTCTCATTGGACGAGAAAGGGTAGTCCACACTGAGCATGATCTTATCGGGAGACATAACCTTCAGCAGGCATGTCATTGGAGCCAGCGAGAACATGCCTGAGGTGGTGACCCAGATGTTGCTCTCCCAGACCTCGCGGAGACCGCGCCGGCGGTTCCACTCGGGTGCGTTCATGTCTTCGGTCAGGTCAATGATGCGGTCCAGCTGGAAGGGCAACATCTCTCCCATGTGGCCAATCACAATCTTTAATTTGGGGAACAGCTCAAAAACGCCCGCAGCGTACAAGCGAAGCACATGGAGGCCGACATCGCTGTGCCAGCCCCAGCCCCAGGCACCAAGCATCTCGGCGACGGGTTCGGAGTAGTGGCCGCGGTACTGGTAGATTTTGTCCTGGGACGGAAAGGTGGGGTGGATGTACACGGGAACATCCAGCTTCTCTGCAGCCTCGAAGACAGGCCAGTAGCGGGGGTCGTCGTAGTAGGAGCCTTTGTGGTGGTTGTTGACCAGAGCGCCGACGAAGGCCAAATCACGCACGCAACGCTTCAACTCGTCGACTGCGGCGGGGGGATCGCCCATAGGCAGGAGGGCAAACGCAGCGTAGCGGCTGGGGCTTCTCCGGACGGTAGCGGCCAACCGGTCATTGGCCCCGCGGCAGACGGGTGGAGAGGGATCGACAGGCGCGTGGGAAAGGACTTGCATGGCGATGGAGTTGGCCTCGAGGTCGGCGAGGCGGTCGTCGCCCAGTGAGGCCAGCTTGTCCATCAGCGGCTGCGAGAAGGCCGAGTAGGCGAAGGCGTCCTCCTGCGAGGCGCCGAGCACCTGATGATCAACATAATGCTCCTCCAGCGTGATGAGCGGCAGCGACGAGGCCATGGTGCAAAATTGGCGGTTGATATCCAGGGGGCGTGAGTATGGCTGGGGCCTCGACCGGGACGAGGCACATGTCAAGCGGACGGCCGAGTCAGCACAATGCCAAGCTATTGCAGAGCCTCGCGGTGCTGATGGGGGAGAGCTCCATGTGGCGTCGAGGCCGCTGCAGAGGTTGTCTGGCGGGTTACGTCAAGCTCCCAGCACGCGCCTCGAGACGCGAACTGGGCGCGCTAGCCGCTCGGGGCCCGCGACCTCTGTCTCAACGCCCGAGCTCACGCCCACGCCCACGCCCACGCTGTGACGCCCGCTCCGCTGCCACCGCTCCGCGCTTTCCCTTCCCCACCACGCCCGCACTCGCTATTCCGAGCTTTGTGGAGCTGCACCGACCCCAGCGCCCGCCATGGCCGCCCAGGACCCGTCCCGTTTCGCCATCCACGATGCCTGTCGCGAAGGCAAATGTCCGCAATGCCCGCTGCCCCGCGCCGCGCCCCGCTCCGCTGACGTCTTGCACAGCCCAAGTCGTCGAGTCTCTGCTCAACGTCCGTACGCGCTCCCACTGTCCCCCGAACCCCCTCTGAGCGCTTTCTCCTTAGGCGAACCCGAAGCTTGCCGCCCGTCGCGATGACGACGACCGTTTGCCGCTCCACTGGGCCGTCTCGTACAACCGCATACCCATAATCTCGCAACTCATCCACACTCAGAACTTCGACATCGACGCGCAGGTACGGGCATGCTGTCCAAGGGAGGAGCACAATCGCTCGGCGGCTGAATTGCATTGCAGGATGGCTCTGGCTGGACGCCACTCATGATGGCTGCGAGCCTGAAAGACGCCGACGAGCTGGTCGACCTCCTCCTCTCACGCGACGCTGACGTTAATATGAAGAGTGGGTTGCACAGCTGGCTTCGTCCAGACAACGCGGCTGACTTTACAATCTAGACAACAACGGCCAGGTCCGACCCGACCACTCCCCCACCCACTAGCCAACCAATGCTTACCGCTCACGGCCAGACTGCTCTGCACTTCACCGCCTCAAAGAACAATCTCGATACCGCGCGAAAACTCATCGCGAAGAAGGCGTCGGCCCGGGTGAAGGACAAGCGTGGTCAGCTTGCTCTGCACCGCGCAGCAGCAGTCGGCTCCGTTCCCATGATCAAGCTGCTGCTGGAAGCGAACAGTCCGCTCAACGCCACTGACATGGACGGAATGACCGCGCTACATCACAGTATGTTGAAAGCCCAGCAAGGGAAAGGAACCGGAGAAGGACACACTGACGCGAACGCATAGCTATTGCCGAAGGGCACGGTGACGCAGCATTGGTGCTTCTCAAAGCCGGCGCCGATACGGAGAAAAAGAGCACTGACGGGCAGCTCGCTATCGAGCTCGCTCCGGATACGAAGGTAAATGTTGCTAAGTTGGCTTGGAGCAGTGTCAAACATGCTGACGGGACAGATCATGAACTACATCATCCAGAGTGCAGAGCTTGAGGGCGTCGAGTTGACCGCATCTAAGCCTTAAATGAGCTCCCTTTCGATTTCGCTCCTCTCGTCTAAATGCCCGGACAGCTATGCTGTCTGCACATATACCCCTGAAAGTAGAACATGGTATTCTTTTACTCAGGTGGTAGCCTTTTAGGCGAACACAATGACTTATGTACCTAAGCACGAACAACCTCTGGTAAGTGTTTTCTAGGTAGGTGGGGACCAGTTGCGACGACTGTCAAATTATGCGTGACGAGTGATACTTTATGAGTTGGTAGAGCCGGAATGATGATTTAGCACCTCGCCGAAAGATTATGCACATAGGACAGCACAAGCTAGTAACAAAACACGGCGCCGTTATCAATGTCAACTATATCGGTATCTAAGTCTGTCTGTAGTAGCAACGAGACCCAAGCTTTACTGTGCGAACGAAGGAATAATCGGGAATTTGTAACAAACACCAACCGGGAAATATACTCAAACAAGCAACAAAACGCCGCGAATGCTTTCCATGATCTGCATAAACATCGTTGACGACAGCCCCACCCATCGCGTACATACCAAATAAATAGCATGTCCACGTGGGAGGTACACACATATGAAAACAAGGGGCGGCGCAACAGCTCCTCTCCCATACTCTACCCACTACCCACAGCCATCACATTCGCGCTCCGCAGCACTACACTATACCTACTTCATCGTCCGCTCCACGAGATCCTTGTATATCTTCTTCAAGTCGTCAACATCGTTCTGCAGCTCTTCCACCTGCTCGCTTTTCTCGCCCAGCGCCTCGAGCGTCGTCTCGTACCGCACCTCGACCTCCTTCAGCTCCCTCCGCAGCTGCTCGACGAGCCTGCTCTGCGCACGCTTTTCGTCGACCTCGCGCATCAGCGCCACCACCTCCTCGCGCGCCTCGTCGCGCTGCGCCGACAGCCGCGCCAGCTCCTCCTTCGAGACGGCCTTCTCGGACTCGAGGCGCCGCACGGCGGCGCTCATGCGCTCGACGAGCTGGACCGATGGACCCGCGTTGCCGACGGTGCTGACGGAGATCATGTCGGCGACGGTGCGGTGGGGGGACGAGGAGCGGCGCTCGAAGAAGGCGTCGGCCGAGTCGTCGACGGTGTGGATGGATGGCGGCGCGCCCGGGTGGAGGCTGCCGTTGTGCTGGCCATTTGTGTTCGTCGACGTCGACGAGTCCTGACGTTGCGGCGTGCCAGGGAAGCCGGGGGTGCGTTGCGAAGAGCCCAGGCGGCGGGGCTGCGGCTGTGTCTCTAATGACAGTAGCAGCTCGGATGACACGTTCCTTGAAGCGCCGCGCCGCGAAGAGTTCAAGCCCAAAGATTGATCACCCGAATGCTTTCGGCCGAACATGGTACCGGGCAGCGACGGCGTCTGGGGGGTAAGGAAATTGCCCTGGCTGTCACCGGTGCCGGAGACGGGAGACATGGTGGATTCGAGCCGCCATTTCGTCTTCTCCTCATCGATCTTCTGCGCCATTTCGACTTCCCAGGCCCTCTTTTGCTGCTCGAAGTTCGCTTTGGTGCTCTCGAGGTCTTTTTCTACCTGAGCGAGACGTGACTGCAACTTCACCATCTGCGTCTTTTGCTCAGCAAGATCGTGCTCCAGAGAACGCGCTTGATCGCTGGTGTTATCGAGCTCCTCTTCCAGCTTGCGTGACTTGGAGTTCACTTCCCGAGCCTTGCGTCGAATGTCGGATTCGCGCTTGGCAAGCTCGTCGCGCTCCTTTTCCAGAGCTGCAACCCGGCCTGTAAGGCTGCTTTCTATGCCTTGCCAATTCTCGCTAGCGAGAGAATATTGAGTCTGCAACGTGTCGATTTGACGCAAAAGCTTGATTTGGGAATCCCCGGACGGGTTGGATGAGTGTTCCTCGGAACGGGAACGGAGTACCTCGAGCTTGGTTTCAAGGTTCTTTGATACGAAGTCAGCCTAACTTGTCCTGGGAGAGGGTCTTGGAATATATTCGCACCGTGATTTCGCTCCGCAGCTCCGTCTCCAACACCGTTGCCCTCTCCCGTTGCCGCGTAGATTCTTCCCTGATTTCACGGGCTTCTGCCTTGGCCCGGTCCTCAGCAAGCTTCTTCTCAACTTTGAGATCCGAAAGCTCTTCCTCAATCTCCGACACCCGTCTTTGCTCTGCTGCCGCGGCGTTGTTCTGGGCTTTCTTCTCGGCAGCCTCGGCACGTTCGTTCGCTGCGCTCAATTGTCGCTTCAGTTCTGCGATTGTGCGTGTTGAGTCCTCGCGCTCCGATTTGAGCGAACTAGCTTCCTTTTCGACCTTCTCGAGTTGTTTGACTCTCTGCTCAGCCGACCTTGCTGCAGCATCGGCGCGTTTCGCACGCTCCGTAGCCTCACTCGCGCTGGTCTCAGCCTTCGTCAGCTTCTTCTTGAGATCTATTATGGTCTTTTCGTGTTGTCCAGTTTTGGCACGGAAATTCTTGATGCTGGTTGATAGGGTTAGTTCTTTCTTTGACAGTGTCTGGCCCTCCTCCATCAACAACGCTATTTGCTCATCCTTCTGCGCGAGTTTCTGCTCCAAGGACCCTTGATCTGCCTCGTTTGCAGCCGTACGAGCTTGTGATACGGCCTGGCCAGAGAGGTATTTCAACTTGGATTGTAGTGCGTCAATACGCTCGAGGTGCGCAGTCATTTCAGCACGGTGTGTCTTAGTGAGTTCTTCGTACGACTGTCGCAGAGCCAAGACGTCTTCGGACTCGTTGGCCGAAGTGTTGAGATCCACGCACGAGGCGGTCTCAGAAATGGAAGCCGGGGTTTCGGCGCGTGATGGTGCATCAATTGGGGTGTCAGGACGACTGGAGTCCGTTGATACGCGGAGAGAGTCTGTTGTGCCCACATCAAGTCTGTTACCTTCTTCCGGTTGCAATGTGGCCTTTTCCTCAGCCTTGTCTGCCTGATCTGCTGTTTTGGGGACCGCGTCACCATCGCCATCGTTCGAGGCCGTTGGGGCCGAGGCCTTTTCATCCTGGGCCGATGACGGCTGGATCTCAGAGGTTCTTGAATCTACGCTTGTGCGCGAGGTGTCAGCGCCATTGATGGGCGTGCCGGTCCGTGACGGGAGCTCAGACGAGGCCCTTGCGGAGCGTGGCGCGTCAGACTTTACGGCTTTCGCCAGCCGTTCCTGAAGGCGGTCGTTCGTGCGGGAGCGAGACGGGGTGCGGCTGGGGCCTGCAGAGGGTCAGGTCAGTACGGCGGTGGCAGCT
This sequence comes from Diplodia scrobiculata, assembly GCA_001455585.1. Lineage (NCBI taxonomy): Eukaryota > Fungi > Ascomycota > Dothideomycetes > Botryosphaeriales > Botryosphaeriaceae > Diplodia > Diplodia scrobiculata. The sequence goes on from LAEG01001207.1 coordinate 12,947, forward strand.
ACGGCGGTGGCTGGCTACTTTGCTCGGCGGCGACCTTCTTCCGCAGGCTGTCGTCGGCCCTGCTGCGCGCGGAGGCCTGGTCGTCCTCGGCGAGAATGGTGTCCAGGCGCGACTCCAGGCCGGCGACGGCGCCCTGCAAGAAGGAGCCCCATCCCTTCCCGGGCTGCTTCGCGCTCATGGCTGCTGTGTAACTCGGTGGTGGCTCGCTGGCGGCCGGCTCGCAGGCAATCTAGCGCAATCTCCGGCGTTTGTGCTGTTTCATCGCTTGCGCGGGCGTCAAGGGTGCAGAGTGCGTCTGGCGCGCGTCTCTGGACATGCGGAAGGGCGAAGAGTCGAGGGTGTTGGGTTCGTGGCCTCAGTTACTACGTCGGCCTGCAAGGGCCGCACGGACACGGCGGAATGGGCGCGGACGCGGACGCGGACCAGGAAGGCCCGCCATGATGCGCGATCGCCGCTCCGCGGCTTAGAGCTCCAGCTGTAGCGCTCTCCACCATGCACCTGCACTAAACCATCCCCGTCGCGCTGATTGCTGCGAGGAAGAACGACGGGCCGCAAAGGTTATGTCGACCACCTCTCTGCAGGCCACGGCCTGGCTGCATCCCGGGCACGCGCCCGCCTTTCGGATCGACCCCATCAGCGGCGCCGCTGCCCGCCATCCCTCTTCAGCAGCCCGGTGCGACCGCAACCAGACTGTCTCAGTCGGCCCTCCTTCCGCGCAATCCGCTGTGAATCACCAGCTCACCCCCAGTGTTGCGTGTCTTGCGCCTAACCCGAGCGCCCAATGGCGGCGCGCGAGCCCGGCCTGTGTGGCGTCGTGACGGCCTGCTGGAGACGGCCAGGCCCCTCGTACGCGGAGGAGCACCGGTTTTGTACCTTGCAGAAGGCATCGCCGTCTCACGCTGGATTGCTCGAAGAATGGGCTTGGCGGCTTGGTGTTGAGCCAAGCCGCAGGGCGCGCCCCCAGCGATGCCTCCCATGTCCAGTGTCCAGTGCAGGGGCGTCAATTCCAGGTGGAGGCATGTACAGACTCTCCGCTGCTGTGCAGACGCCGCACGTGCTGTGTGCTCAGGGAGGCGCCTTCTCATCTCCCGTGAGTCCTTGTACCACCGCGCAGCGCCTCCGCATCCCTAAGGAGCCCGGATCGTCGACGCCCCCGGCTCTCGAACCATTATGACGACTTCCGTGAAGAAACAGCGAGGGGCAGCTGAGGCAAACCTTGTCTGCGCCATCTTTTTCTTCAGGGCCGGCCTTCTGCGCAGCGCCCCGCAGCGCCGCCTCCTCCATGCGTAAGGGACCGCGGGCGCGCGGAGGCTTTAATTGGGCTCCGGAAGATGTCCAGTTATTTTCTCTGCGAAGGGGTCGCCTTATGGCTAGCCGTTGTGTCACGCCCCTCCTTCGGAGCGCCCGCCGCTATCCTGATGGGATGCTGATCGACCGCGGGCGAGAGAGTTCGATGTTGCTACTGCATGGTGGTCCTTTCGGGACAGGACGTCGCTTTCGCTTCAATGTTGAAACGCCTGCCGGCCATGGGAACGGGCGCTGTTCTATCCTGATGGGGCATAGCAAAGGCCGTTATTCCTGACGAACGCACTCCAACTCTGGAACACCTGCTTCATAGCGGGCGGGGCCCATCCCTGCACACTGAACGAGATGGCCCCGTGAGTGGACGGTACATGCTTCCGCCATGGTCCAGGCGCGTCAACTACCAGCTCTCGGTCGTCCCGGGCTCCATTGTGGACGTCCATGGCAGGCAAAGCGGAAGCGAACGTTTTCGCACCTTCTAGCGTACCGGGCCGTATGCATTCGGAAGACGACACCTCGATATCAATCGGCATCAGCTCGACCTCAGCCGTTGGATGACCATGGCTCCCATGGCAGATGTGGCGCTGCTCTGCAGCTCCGACCCAGCCGACGTGCTCACCGATTGGGGGCTGCTCCGGGCTGCGGCTACCCGCATTGCATGGTGATTGATGGTGCCAATCAGCCGCACGCAGACGCCGTTCGTCCCTGGTGCTCACCGGAAGCAACCGAGCCCTGCATCTGGCAGCTTGCAGACGCCTTGGCTCTGCTGTCGCCTGTGCAGCCCGGGCGACCACAGAGCAGTCGCTGCTCCCACAACCCGGCCGCGCCCCGTGGAGGATAAGCGCCCTTGCGCCTCTCCAGCCACATGTGCTGGGCTCCCAGGGAACACGCATGATCCGCATCCACTTGCTAGATCGCCGCGGCGGTGACACTGACGCTTGTCTTAGAGTGCGGGCCTTAGCACCGGCGCAGAGGGCAGCGGGCAGCATTAGTCACCCGCGAGCTCGCAGGTGATCCCTGCTAGTTCCAGAGTGAGACAGCCATTCTTCAAACGGAGGTGGCTTCTGCCATCAGCCCGGCCAGGCGGGAGAGCCCAAGAAGCAGGTAGTGCCGCGCATACCATGGCCGCGAAACATACTGCTTTCGGTCCACTCAGCCTTGGCACCCTGACGGCCAGCGGCTGGTAAATTGGGAACTGGTAGTAGGAATGCCAGGCCCTCGAAGCCTTGCGTGTGTAACGTCCGGCCTACTTTACGTGAGTAGTCGATTTGTTTGACCGTTTTCGTTCCATTTCGAGCGTCCAAGCAACCGCTGCGCGTGGCGGGCCAGCCTCCCGCCCTCTCCATCTTCACAAAAACCCCAGAGGCGTCAGTTGCCAGGTCTCTCGTCCCAAAACAGCCACCAAGAGAAGTAGTCTTAACCTCTACGAATCCGGCCCCATTGGTCGTCCGTCTTCAGTCGCCCGGCCTCCGATCTCCTACGTATGCGGTCAACCTCGGCGGCCCTCTTCGCTACAAATAACTGCCCCGGCGGACCTGCTGTCGCCAGACAAAGGACTGCTGCTACGCCGGCCGGCCGATTTGTCGCCGTCTGCTTGCCGTCGGTCTAGAGCTCCGCAACAAAGAAGCAGCGCCTGAGACAGCGTCTACTCGCCACGCCCGGAGCCGCATAGCACTTCGCGACTGCTTGCTGCTGCATCTCCACCCGCTGAGCTGTCTGCACAGACATAACACGCACGACGGGCGGCAGGTACCCGCGACAGGTCCGTCCCCAAAGGCTCCTCTCCTGCTCCAGCCCGCGTCAATGCAGAGAGACAAGCCCCTTGCATTGCAGAAACGACGGGAAGAAGCAGGCGCTGACACACGCAGTTCAGTTGATATCCTGCACCACTCAGCCGTCAACCCGATCTTGATCCACAGAAGCCTTCCAGAAGCCTTCCAAAAGGAACCCGACCTCTACAAGGCGAAACTTCCCAACGGCAGTGGCTCACCGAGTACCACCAGCGGCCTCACGTCTTCTATCGCGACTTCTCGTGCGACGGCAGTGGAGTCTTGTGCGTCTGTGGCATAGTAGCTCGAACGGGCGACCTCTCAGCAAACGGCGGTGCGCTTTCCCCCACAGATCATGTTGAAAGCGGAACGAATGATGCAACGACACCCTCCGACACCGCCCAGCGTGCCGGCCGAGCTGCAATATGAGCTTCACCACCTGGTGCAGCACAACGCCAGCACACCGTACAAGTACGAGGTCGACGAATCGCAGTACGAGAACTCTCGCGCACAGTCCACGTACGCATCACCGGGCCCATTGCAGCACCCGCAAGCCAGCGGGCCGTACATGAGCCCCCAGTACAATGTCAGCAGTTATCCGGAGCCACATGGCCAGAGCGAGGTTGGCCTGGGCATTTCAATGGTAAGCCGCGCCCGCAATCACCAGTCTTTGACACTGCTCGAGGCTTTTGATACCGTCAATATGTCCGTTCTGGGGAGGTTGTTGGCTAAGCAATCGCTGGCGCAGGACGGCTATGGAGGCCCTGGACCCACCTTTTACCACGATGACGGGCACGTCTACCACGGGCTTCCCGTAAGTTCTTCCTGGCTCCTCCACAGTTGGCAGGTGCTCACAATGTAGAAGTATATGCACCAGGGCATGCAAGCTCATACTCCGCCAACGCCGAGGTCGGCGACGGGAAGCGATGGCGGGCGGAGGACCAGGAGTGGCACGTCGGCTGCCCGCACCGCGTCGCCCGTCCCCAAAGCGCGCCCGACCAAGTCGAAGAAGAAGTCGGGCGAGCCCAAGGCCAAGGTCAAGACGCCGAAGCTCACCATGCCCCTGAGCGTGCTGACGAAGGACTACGACCACATCCCGGTCAAGAACATGGAGGAATGGGTGCACCGGTCGGCGGAGCAGCGGAAGGCGGAGGCGGCGAAGCGCAACGGCTACATCACGCGGCCCATGAACTCCTTCATGCTCTACCGGTCCGCGTACGCGGAGCGCACCAAGATCTGGTGCCTGCAGAACAACCACCAGGTCGTGTCGTCGGTGTCGGGCGAGAGCTGGCCGATGGAGCCGCCCGAGGTGCGCGAGCACTACAACGACCTGGCCAAGATCGAGCGCATCAACCACCAGAACGCCCACCCCGACTACAAGTTCTCGCCCAGCAAGACGACGCCCGCCGCGCGCAAGCGCAAAGGCACCTACTCCGACGAGGAAGCCAGCGAGCGCAGCGAGGTCGACGACCCGGACGCCGAGTGGAATCCTTCAGCCCGCCGTGCGCGCAACCACAAGGCCCTGCACAGGCGTCAGCAACCCTCCTTCGACGAGCACACCAACTTCGGCCCCAACAACAACGGCGTCAACAAGTCCGCCTGGGAGGCCACCAACGGCGGCCGCCCGCCGCCCGCCGCCCTGGGCATGTCGGCCGACATGCACCACCAGTACTACCAGACCACCGTCCACCCGCACGGCGCCGGCGTCGAAGACGTCCGCATGCACCGCATGGAGCACCCGGGTATGCAGCAGCAGCGCCAACAGCACACCATGTCGCCCGTCTACCATCACCACCAGCACCCCCACCAACACGCCCTCCTCGGCCTCCCCGGCGGCGCCCACGACCACGACCTCCTCCACCTCGGCTTCTCTCAACACGGCATGGTGGGGACACCCGGCGATTCGCAACTCGACCCCATGCTCCTCGGCCTTGGCGCAGGCGAACCCGTTTTCGGGCAGCATGAAGACGGGCAGCAGCAGTTCGGCGGCGCGTACGACGAGAACGGCTACCCGGCTTTCCTGAGCGAGGCGCCGCCGGACCATCAGCCCGCCGAGTGGCAGGTCGACGCGAGCCTTATGCCGATGGAGCCGGCGAGCGAGTTTGACAAGTGGATGGACGAGCCGACGACAACAGGGGGGCTGGGGAATTGAGTCTGCTGGAGTGTGGTGTGTGCAGCGTTGATGGTGGCGGCGAACTTGGCTTCCGCGACCGGTATTCCCAATTGGCGCATGTGTGATCTTCCACTTTCCTAGACAAGATCAAGTGGGCGAGCGATCTGGCGGGCTGTCTGTGATAGATGAGGAGGAGGCGGCGGCGGCGGCACCCTGTTGGGCCTCACACCCCTGGCTCTTTCCTATTTTTTTCCTGCTTCGAAAGATGTATGAAGGGAGGGAAAGCTGCTGCATAGGATCCGGCGTTGTTTTTAACGGAGGTTAATGAGGGGCGGGCGGGCGGCACTCTTGTCTTTATTTTGTCTTGTTTTTGTACTGTCCTACTCATCTCCTACCTTAATGCTTTTTTTCCCTTATCTCTTATCCTATCACTACACTTTTTATTATCTCTTTATTCCCTTCTTTTTGTTGCCATCTCTCTCTTTCTTTACTTCTTTCTTGCGTGTAAGGAAATGCTTGTATTGACACAGCCACATAAAGCGGACGGTGACATCGGGAAGGGTGATGATACTGGGTTGGAAACGGAAGCAGGGTCTCGGTCGGTCGGCCGGTCGTCGAACAAGGGATGATGATGGTTGGCGTGGGAACGTCCAATAGGGGCAGGCAACATGGCTAGGCGGGCGACCAATGCGGTGTTCTAGGCTTTTGTCATAATGTCAATCGGGAAAAGGAAAAAAACGGACAGGGTGGCGATGATAGACCAATCCATATCTGACTTCTGATTGCGTCATGGCGCTTGCTGCTTGTGCATGCCATTGGTTTGAAAGCGCGGGTTTCGAGACTTCGGGACTTCGGGTTGATGGATAGGTTGATGTGTGGAATCAGCGTGACTGTAAAAGTATGCGGAGGGTAGTAGAGGGCAAATGGAGCGGCAGTTTATCTTCCCTTCGCGCCTCTGAGCATAGAGAACCCTAGCAAAACAGGCTCTGTAAGACTTAAGCCCTCTATAGAGGCTTCGCATAGGACGCCATACTTGCCATATGCAATTATGGTACAATATCTTCAGTGGAATGACATTGACAAGGCCAAATTCTTTTGTCACCCGCTGTGGTAGAAATCTCGGGCAAAAATGCTGCTTCTGGGACCAGTCAGCATAAAATGTTGCTCGCGCGTTGGTAACTCAATGCCTTGACAATGAAAGAAGAGCTCAAGTTCGATAGACACATTGCTTCTCCAGTACCAGGGAGAGCAGATAGCATAGTCTTGTGTAGGTAGCCAGGAAGACGCAAGTCGAAAGACGACACTGTGAGACGGACTACAAATTTGAAAGGGGCCAGCCGTGTTGAGTAGAAAGGAAAAGTGCCCATCTATGCATCTACTGATGCAATCACCTTCGGATACTATCACATTGCCCCTGGATGTTGTTTGAGCATCGATGCAAGCAAGGAAGACAGTGAAGGGGGGCGAACAAAGATAGAGTTTCGATCGGTTCGTTTTTTGACCATGCTGGTCCGGCAACTCCATTGGTATCCAAAGGTGATAAGAGTATTGATTGTAGAGCAATTGAGCCGATGGGGACCTAGATTTAACTCCGTTATGCGTAGTAGACAGCGAATACTTTGCGCAAGGGTTAAGTTGATGGCATTTGGTCGCGGGTGGCGGTTTAGAGAAGTCCCCACGGGTGACACTCGTCGAGCCATGACGGAATCGGATGAAAGGTAAGGGTCAACTTCATCCACGACTTCCATCCACTGCTCGTCGGTCTACTGTAGCGTAGTGTGTGGGGCAAGCTCCAGCGGGCTTCTGGAGGTGAGATCGTTGGTCATTCTTGGACGACGTTGTAGCATTGATGCGGGTGGGGCAAGATCTCGCAGGGTTCTGGGGATGAGACCGCTGACCATGGAGGTTATGCTTTGGCCTTGTTTCTGGAGGCTGGTCGGCGTAGTGCGCGCAAAGGGCTTGCTCATGATGGTGTTTGAGTCCGGTTCTTGAACGCCGGTCGGCGTCATATCCGCAAAGGGGTTATCTTCAATCTTCATGTCCTTCGTCCAGTCGAGTGGTACCCTCATGTTGTGGGCTCTCGGGGACGCTTGGTGGAGCATGGCGACGGTAGTCCTTTCGGCGTTGTCGAGCGGACGTTGAGCAAGGAAGACGTTGGCGATGGCGTTTGCGATGGTCAGACTCGTTCCAGTGAGCGCTTACTAAGGGCGGTACCAACTCTCCGTTCTCGGGCACCGTTGTGCGAGTGACGCTGGAGGAAGGCGCCGATGGGTGATGGTTGGATGGCGACGCCGGCCAGTAACGTTTGGAGTGAGGCGACGTCTGGAAGGTGCCACAGATCGGTGACGTTTGCTGCAGTCACGATCGAAGAGTCTGCATTTTGAAAGGCTGGGTGATTAGATTGGTCCAGTAGCATCCGCCCGACTGCTGCGATATTTTCCGGCTTCTTATGTCGTTGCTCTCCGAGCGAACTTATCGTTTCCATAAGCAAAAGTGAAATTAAAGAGATGTTCAGACTCGAGTCCAGCCGGGTCCTACCGTTGGCAGCCGTAGGTGTGCGTAAATTGGAGATGCCGGCGTTAAGGAAGTCCTTCTGTAGCAGATGATGTAGCTATATCGGTATCGAGTCGCTGTCTTGTAGACTTTCAGGGCCAAGGTGCATGAAGATTAAGATAAGCTGGAATACACGAGGCACAGGCTCGGGCGTACGGATTCGAGTGCACTCCATATATGCAGGTCTCTTACTTAGTAAAGCCGAGACAGGTTGGATTCTGCACACTTTTACATAAGCTCACACTCCAATAGAACCGATGTGATCGAAACAAGGAACGGAATCAGCTGGACTCTACATGGCGCAACACGCAGCCTGAAGAGACGTAGAGATGAAGGAGAACCGACACGGAAGACCGTACTTTTATTTCACGGCAAAGAAATTTCTTCGTACTACCTGCTGTATCACGGGACGGTTATCCTTTGTTTCCCCAGGTGACACAAAATGGGAAACCTCTCCCTCGATCGGACTTTCCTTTCAGATGATCATGTCTGGAGAAGAAGATCGGTTTGCAAGGTCGATGGTTCCTGCTTCGATGCTGGTGAGGAAGGGTGGAGGGGGGGATGCCGGCAGGCATGCGGTCATTCCATATCTACTTAGCGCGTCCGCGTCCAGCCCGGCGCGTCTCGCCGAAGTCAACAACACCAATTTATCAAGCAGCTCGAGGAGCCCGCGAGCTTGACGATCCCTGTCCATAACGCCCGTACGACCAAACTGCACGAAAAAAAAAAAGGAAAGGAAGGCACGATGCACGGAGAGCTTGGGACCAAACTAGTAGGTTGAAGGACTTTGCCCTCGCTCCTACGCCCTCTTCGCCCTCCCCACGCCTCGCGCGGTCACTGTCCTAACACGCCCAAAGGTACAGCACGCCAAAAGGACATTGGCTCTTCAATCGCTCCCCCCATATCAATCCGAGATCGCGCATCAAGTAATCCTTGAAACACGCGAGATTGCGAACCGCATCGCAAGCTCCCAGAGTTCCTTCAATCCCTCGGCGGACCCGGCGGCGGCATGCGCGCTCCTCGTTGACCATCTCGCCATGCGCCGGAACAAGCGCTGCCTGCTGGCATACCACCGAACGCGCTCGGACAAGCTGGAGGAGATGTGTTGGAACGGGATCGACGTGCTCGAGCGGCAGCAGCAGATGCAACAGCAACAACAGCAGGGGCAGCAGGCCGGTGGCAAGGACCTGAGCGGCAATATGGGCAGTGGCAGCAGCCTAAGCCCCGAGGAAGAGGAGTATGTGAGGCAATACAGCGATCTGCTGGCTGCCTACAAGGGCCAGTGGACTGATATTGACCTCACCGGAAGCCTGGAGCCTCCGCGCGATTTGTTCATCGACGTACGCGTACTCAAGGACGCGGGTGAGATCCAGACAGAGTATGGGTACGTGATAATCCCGTTTTCCCCATGCTTTCCCCATCTTTACCCCTCAAGTAATATGAAGATGCCATGGCTCACGGCCGCCGGGACGGGGCCCGGGATCGCCTGCTCAACGGTCCCTGGTCCCTGGCAACGCTGCGTTCCTGTGCGGAGCAAGTATAGGCTAACGCTTTACCCAGGGCCATCACCTTGACGAAGAACAGCCAGTTCTACGTGCGTCAGGGCGACGTCGAACGGCTCATTCAACAGGGCTACCTGCAGCGGCTCACTTGATTCTTGCGCCATCTCAGATAAGATACTTACGATTGAACGCTGCTCGGGAAAACCCGAGCCGTCCTGCATCGCCCGCGCGGCACAGTGTCCTGCAGCATGCGCGCCGGTGTCGGCGAGAGAAGGCTGGGCGCAACGGGTTTGCTCTTACTCCCGGGAAGGGTATTCAGGTTCACGTCAATGGCACGGCATCCCAAAGGAAGGGGCTAAAGTCAATGCGGACCGAGCGCTTCGGGACGAGGTTAGCACACGTCTTACTGTGTCCAGCAGGAAGCCCTCAAATGGTTGGACGAGAGAGCGATGGGACGCAGCTGATGAGGTGAAGCTTATGGCTAGCAAAGCGGGGGATTCCTTAACGCTGGAGCTAGCAGTCGCGGACCAGAGGGGCGGAGGGCCTAGGCGATACACCGCTTGCAGAAACGCCTGCATGTGGTCCCAGTGCGCAGAAGGACGAGCCGGACGACGGCTCATGGTGGAAGTGTTGGCGGGCTCTGGTCAGGTGCGCGGCGGGTAAAACTCTGCACTACTTGCGGGGGAATGGAAGACTCGGCCTCGCAAAATAGACGCAACAGTGTATGTAATTCGATTTGCATCGTGATGTGGCGTGGTGCGGCGTCATGGCACATGTCTACGGCTGAGAGCGGCCGGCGCGCCACGCGTGGATGCATGAGGGGCGATCACGCAGGCTGTGCGACAACAGGTGGGGGGCTATTAAGAAAAAAGTTCGACAGCCGGACAACCTTACGCGCACCTCGGCGAATGCCACAGGCCGGACACGTCCATGGGCGCGCCACAACCGTGCCCGGCGAGCTGGAAGCGCCAGGCGACCCGGGGTAAAAATTTGGGGCCATAGGTTAACAGCTCGAGCGCCCGCATCCTGGCCACCATCCGTCGTGCTTTCCATTCGCCAATTCCTCTCATCGCACGCAACCCTTACACAGTAATAGGTGCGCAGATGGGCCCAATCCCCCGCTGAGCAGCCCGTCCTGCTGGTCCCGTCCCGCCCCGAGTGACGTTTCCACCACGAGCGCGTTACCTTGCGCCATTCACTCGCCATCGCTGCCGCCCTGCCCCTCGCCTCGCCCTCGACCATGTCGAGACGCCAGGGCAAGATGCCTGGCGACCCGCGCCAGGCCGCCCCGTCAACCCCGAGGCTGCACCTGCCCTTCACCAGCCAGTACGTGGACGACGCCGACCTAAGCTACCAGCCTGGGGAGAGCTCCACCGCCCACAGCAAGCCGCAGCCTATATCGTCACCGCCCCGGCCCACCACCAGTAGCGGAGGATATCTCTCGTCATCCTTCACACGGACGCCGGCCCGCTCCTTCTACCACCAAGCTACTCATGGCTCAATAGGCAGGCTCTTACCTAATTGCCCTCCCGCTTCCGCAAAGCTTGACTAACAGCTATGCAGATACCCCAGAGTATTCGTCCCAAGGTGTGAGAGACAAGACACAGGAACTCTCCATGCACGCCCTCTCCGAGTCCGGCTCCTTCCGCTCCCCGAGCGTCCTTGCCCATCGCCCGTCCGGAGCCGGCAGCCCCCGCGGTCGACGCCCGGCCGAGCTAGCCAACGATACTTTTGACTACGAGGGCGGGAGACGGGACTCTGTGGAATTGCCTGCCCCAGGCATCATCGAGGAGGAATCGGAGCCCTCCTCGCCGGAGCCTTACCGCGAAGCTTTCCCCGAAAGGCTCCCACGGCCCGTCTCGTCGGCAAGCGCCAGGCCGCGCTCGGCCGCTGCTGCCAACGGCGAGCCTCATCGTGATTCTCGCCGATCGACGGACGATCGCCGCGGCGTGTCTGAGACGTCGTCACTGCTTCCGAACAAGAGACCCCAAGGCAAGAAGCACTATGGATCCACCACCACCACGGCGGCGGCGGCGGACGTGGAGGGTCAGAGGCATGGGCTCAGATCAAGGCCCGGCAAATTCTGGAATCGGGTGTCAGGCGCCGCCCATTCGGCCGTCGATGGGTTCCACAGGGTGACCAATCCAAAGAGCTGGGACCGAAAGGCAATTTTCGAAACCGCCGTGCTCGAACCGGTCTATGCCGTGCCGGCCGTTTTCCTTGGTTTGTTGTTGAATGTGCTGGACGGGCTTTCGTACGGTGAGTGTCCGTTGTACGTAATTCGGCTTGCGGGATTATGCTTTCTCCAGGTCAACGCACGTTTTTGCACCCCCTTGCCTCGAACCTGTGGAGCGCGATCCACCAATCACGTTGGACGTTGCTTCACTCTCTCATGCCCCGCAATCGCACTTGACCATGGCTGGAAGACGTCCTGCTAACACTTCTCAGGTATCATTCTTTTCCCCCTTGGTGAACCGATTTTTTCCAGTCTAGGGGTCGATGGCTTGTCAATGTTTTTCGTCAGCTGCATTGTTGCTCAGCTTGTTTACTCTCTTGGCGGCTCAACGTTCAAGGGGGCCGTTGGATCAGAAATGGTGCGTCTGCATGCGTGTTCAAACTTGCCACACTATGGCGTAAACTGACGTGATGCAGATCGAGGTGGTACCCTTCTTTCACAAGATGACTTACGTGATTATGGCGCGGATGGGGCCAGCGGAGCCCAAAGCCATCATCGCAACCGTCGTTGTGTCGTACGCCATCAGCTCGATCATCACTGGTCTTATCTTTGGGGCCCTCGGCCTATTCAAGCTCGGCAATCTCGTCAGTTTCTTTCCCCGCAACATCCTCAACGGCTGCATCGGAGGCGTTGGGTTTTTCCTGTTCGTGACCGGGATCGAGGTCTCGGCTAGACTCGACGGCAACTTGGAGTACAACCTGGTTACGCTGCAAAAGCTCTTCCAAGCAGACACCGTCGCACTATGGACTGCGCCGCTTGCCTTGGCCATCATCTACATGGTCATCAAGCATTATTACGACCACCCGGCGTTGATGCCGGCTTTTATTGTTCTAATCACTGGCGTTTTCCATATAATCGTTGCCGCCGTATCACATTTTAATCTTGATAAGGCCCGGGATGCTGGTTGGGTTTTCGAAAAACCAGAGTCAGGCGTGCCATTCTATCACTTTTATACCCTCTACGGTGAGCATCCCATGACCTCCGGTTGAAGTGCTCTGGCTAATTTCAAGTAGATTTCTCTGTCGTTGATTGGTCCGCCATCTTCAGGACCATTCCCACCATGTTTGCGCTGTCTTTCTTCGGCATTATCCACGTGCCGATCAATGTGCCGGCACTCGCCTTGTCCGCAAAGGAAGATGATGTGGACATTAACCGGGAGCTTGTTGCTCATGGTCTGTCGAACAGCCTGTCGGGTTTCGTGGGAAGTATACAGGTATAGTTCTCGGATGCACCGCGATGTATTATGAAGCTAACAGGCGTAGAACTACCTCGTGTACGTGAACAGTGTCATGTTTATGGACCACGGTGGCAATAGCCGCATGGCCGGTCTTATGCTTGCTGCGGCTACGGCCGGCGTTTGGATGGCTGGCCCAGGGATGATCGGATATGTCCCCATCATGGTTGTTGGCACCTTAATCTTCTACCTAGGCATTGACTTGCTGAAAGAGGCTCTCTGGGATACGCTCGGCAGGTTGACGCTGCTGGAATATTTGACGGTACGTAACCGAGATATTGTCCTCATTCTACGTACTAACGGATGGAACAGATTGTCACGATCGTTTTGATCATGGGCATCTACGACTTCGTCTGGGGTGTCCTTGCTGGAATCGTACTGGCATGCCTCACGTACGTCGTTCAGACATCGCGGACGCCAGTCATCAGATCGACCTACAATGGAGCAATTGCGCAGTCAACGGTCCGCCGGCCTCCGTTGCATCAGAAATACCTCCGTGAAGTCGGCCAGCAGATCTATGTTGCCAAGATTGCGGGCTATCTCTTCTTCGGAACCATTGTGTCCGTCGAGAATGACATCCGCAAGTTGGTCGATGAAGAGCAATTCCGGACCCGGCCGATCCGATACGTTGTGTTGGATATGGTCCACGTGATTGGAATAGACTATTCTGCCGCAGAGGTACTGGTGCGGCTCAACCGGATCCTCCACCGGAGGAACGTCACGCTAGTGATTTCAAGTATCTCGCTCAACGATGAGGTCGGCCAGGGCCTGTCTATGGTAGGCTTGTTTGCCCCAGCAGAGAGCAATGATGAGCACTGCCCACCTCCTCAGAGGTTCGAGACTTTGAACAAGGCGCTAGAGTGGTGCGAGAACGAACTGCTAGGCACACTGCACGCACGCGCCAGATCACTGGGCGGCTCGCCCAAGGAAGCCGAACCTCTTTCCATCACGCCGCCGAAGCTCAACGGCATCGAGGCAAACCCGTTTGACGGGGCCTTCAACTCGCCACGGCGGGCGCTGCTGCATGAGGCCGCCAACCTCGCACTTGCGGACCACAGGAACGCCACTGTTGACGAGCACAGCAACGTGCTTACGCCCGACAAATGGAAGAACTTTGCGCAGCCCATCCCCCTCATGCTGCTGACCTTCCAGGACCTGTCGGACCGCGACATCGACTTCTGGCACCGCGCCACACCGTACTTCCAGCGCCGCGAGTTCCCAGCCGGCACGGTACTCTACTCGCGCGGTGATGACCCCAACGGGTTTTACCTCGTCGAAAAGGGGTCTCTGCGCGCGGATTACGACCTCGAGCAAGGCCACTACTACGAGAGCATCCAAGCGGGCACGACGTGCGGCGAGCTGCCGTTCTTCAGCGAGACGGACCGCACGGGAACTGTCGCGGCGGAGACGGAGACGGTGGCGTGGCTGCTGACGCGGGAGAAGTGGAAGGAGTTGGAGAAGAAGCAGCCGGAGGTTGCGAGTGAGTTATTGAGGATCTGTCTGAAGTTGACGAGTGAGCGGATGAATGCTATCACCTCGTAAGTTTTTCCTTTCCTTTACCCCTTTCCAGCCCCCCGCCCACAATTCCGTATTCCCGTCCTTCGATGATGTCGGATTGGCGACGGCGGGAAAGCGGCAGCGACGGGTCGCAACAGCAACAGCTCGATCACATGCTGGCGCTCCCGCTCCCGCTATTATTGTCAAAGTCGAGTATGGGGTTGGGCGGGTGGGAACGGGAAGACG
>LAEG01000121.1:0-16267 GCA_001455585.1 Diplodia scrobiculata
TAAGTAAACCGAGATTGGTTGGTATAACCTCATAGAGTGTTGCAATGATGGCCTACGAACCAATGTGGGGGGGTGAAGTCATGTCCGAAGATGCTATAATGAATGAATCGTCAATGACTGACTCTCGTCTCCATCTCGGTTCTCCGTGAAGATCCTGATGCTCCCGACAGTTGATCTAACGGGCGCCCGGCGGCCTGTGTGCGTGTGGCCCTCACATGGACCTGACACATGCTTCGCGCTAAATGAGAACACTGTCTGAATGCAAACGTGGAATCAAGGGACACGAGCTAGTAAGGCGGCCGAAAAAGAGACAATGAAATTTTGGGGGAGAAATAGCGTTTTGTATCTCCTGTTGATATAATGACTATGCAATTCCAGATGCATGGGTTGAATCCTCTCCCCAGTCATCTACAAATAGTCGTGACCGGGAAAAAAAAAAGCTCTTTGCTCTGTCCGTGCACTTTGCTCAATAGTGAAACCCTTAAATTACCATGACCTAGAAAACGGATACAATCACATGCTCAAAAAGCTCACTTTTCTTTCCCGCATCGGTTGAGACTCCCAGCCTATCGATGGCTTTCCACCCGAAAAACGCCAATCCACGCCGACAATCATGACCTCAAACATCCTCACACCTCCACAGGTTTTTCACATGCTCTCTCTGAATTGTACATCACCACAATGGATTGACCCCAAAGTCATCTCTCCCTCACTCACCAGCCCCTCCTCTTACCCCGCGCCTCATGACCCTTCTCCTTCCTCTTCTCCTTGCCTCTCTCCCTCTTCCGCCTCTTCACCCTCTCGGCCCGCTCGGGCTCCGCCACGCGCTCTAACGCACGCTTGACCCTCCTTCCCTCGCGCCTCTCCTTGACCCCCTCGCGCACCTTGCCCATTGCCTGCACGTATTCGCTTGTGCCCAGCTTCTTCTGCAGCAGCGCCATGACTTCTGCTGCCGTGGTACCCAACTCTTTCTGCGCCTCGTTGAAGTCCTCATCTGTCGCGCTCTGCGCCGGCGGGATGGACGGGTCCGTCAAGTTGTGCAGGGGCAGGAGGATGTTCGGCAGGGAGGGTTCAAGGACGGCCGCGGGCAGCGCGTTGCACAGCGCTGCCAGCAGCGTCATGGATGCCGTCTTCGGGAAGAGCGCGGGCGCTCGCGTGGTGGCGGGCTCGCGGCGTAGGATGAGCGAGAGGCGCGTGATGAGATAATGCAAGGCGGTGATCTTGGCCGGGGTGGTGGTTTCCTGCTTATCAGGGACGACGGCCTCATCATCAGCTGCGTCTTCCTCGTCAGAAGCCGAGGACGACGATTCCTCTGCGGCTTCCTTGAGCGCTCTTTCTTCAGCCGCACTGCGAGTCTTCCACTCGAGGCCGTTGACGCCGAAGCAGCGACCAAGGAAGACGAGATTGCGTACTGCTTGGATCGCGAGCTCCTCACTGACGCCGGGAACACGCAGAATGCGCAAGCTGGCGCTCGTCAGGTCGAGCATGTCGTCAGCACCCAGCTGCAGCCCCCCCGAACCGGTAAGCGGAACCCCGGCGTATCCGTCAGCTGCATTGTGGCTGGCAAAGTCGGCAAAGTAAAGGCCGATGAGACGTGCGGCTGAGAGCTTGACCCATGCATGTGGGTACGTGAGGCAGCCGCGGACCGTCGTCCAGATCGATTGCGAGCCGACAGCGAATGTTGTGTCCGGTGAGAGCTTGCACAGCTTTGCGAACGATTGCAAGGAGTAGTAGATCAACTCCCAGTCGCCCTCTTCTTGCCGCTCGCGTGCTTCGATGATAATGGCAGGAACCTGGCGCAGGACGTACTTTGTCTCCTTGACTTGCCCCGCCTTGACTTCGAAATAGAGAGAGAAGCACTGAATGGCGAGGCGGCGCTTCAACATCTGGTCTTCTTGCTCGAGCCACGCCTTCATGATGTTGACAAACTTCTTCGTGCGCTCAGCATCGGCCCTCTTAAAGACCTTCTTCAACAAGAGGCCGGCCATCTCTCTGCATTCCTTGTCCTCATCGTTCACTAGACGAAGGACGAGCGGTGCGAACAAACTGTCTGCGATCTCCTGAACAAGTTCATCGGCGATTTTACTGAGGAGAAGGTTCGTTGCCTCCATGACAGACTGTCGCCCTTCCTTGTACTTGTAGTCCAAGTTCTTGACCAGGAAGGCAATTTGCTTTGACAAACGCTCTTTGCTTTGTGGGTAGTCCATCAAGAACTGGAAGTATACTCCGCGAGACAAGTCACGGGCCATCCGGGTCTGGTTGGTAACCATAACGGAGGCGACTGTGTCGAGAATCTCGTACACTTCGGTGATGACAATCTTGCGTCCCAGAACGGCCTTGAGGAAGTTAAATGTTACGCCTTGCCGATCCGGCTCGGTCAAGTCGTCCTTGATCCTCTTCAGTAGGTAAGCGATGTCCTTCTCCTTGATCGACGAGTTGCGGCGCTCCCGTAGGACGGCTGAGATGAGCTTCAGACATGCTTGAGCCAGCTCCGTGTTGGTATCCTTCTCGCCTCGGATGATGCGTACAGCTTCTGAAACGTAGATGGGGGCATCCCTGTCGATTTGTTCCAAAGGAACCTTGATGATAGAACTCAACAACCGCACTGCCGACATTTGAATCTCCTCTTGTCCAGAAACGATCGCATCACCGATGATGGGCATGAACCCTGCCAGATTCGAGGGTGTTTTGAGCTCATCATGTTTCGAGAGCACGAAGCGCATGACATCCAAAGAGAAGCGGATGAGCTTGTGGCTGTGCGAGCTAGTAGCTCCCCTATGTGGGTTCTTGTTCGCCGCCTTCATGTTGATCAAGTAACGGCGTGTGCGGTAATCTTCCTCTTCTTTGTTCCTTGACTGGTCGGCGTTGCTCTTGTACACGGCTTGGATCAACTGGTAGCAAAAAACCAAGACCTCGCGATCATGGATGGCTTCATTGTGCATGATGCCAAGACCCATACGGCGAAGGAGCTCGTCGATCTTCTTGACCATCTTGATGTCGAGTCTCTCCAGCAGTAGCGATCGGACGGGATTAACGAGGTCAATGAAGTGCTTGATCGTCGTAGTCTTAGCAATGTGTTCCATGGAATCAAAGCTCTTGCTACTCTTGACTTCTTTCATCTTGCTGATGTACTCCTCAGCATCCTTTTCTTGGCCGGTCACGCCGAAAATATCATCCATGATGACGGAGACGATGTCGTCCAAACAGTAATCAAGCTCGCCGGGTTTGAAAGTCGGCGTCATGGCAATGAGGATCGAGTGTACAGTGAAGGATAGAACGTGGAGCTGATATCCACGCTGAAGAGCAGTGCGAAGAGCTTTGAGCAGGAATCCAAAGTACTCGGGACCAATGAGTGCTGAGATGTCCGCCAAGGTATTCCTCGTCATATCACGAGCCTGCTGGTCTTTACTGCGCAAAATGGCGCACGTGTCCATCAGGACTGCTGGTAGGCGGTCCGCGAACTCCGCTGGTGGTAGAAGACGCAGGAGCTTCACGACAATGACAGCGACAGGCACGCGCAAACTGACGGTGGACTCATCCTTGTGATGGATGTACGTGATCAGTGGCGGAAGCAAGTTGTTCATCAGGTCCGTTGACAACTTGTCTATGCTGGGCATTGTTCGCGCAAGGCCAACGGTCCTGAGCTTCCCTATGGACGCCTCTTCTGGATCATCAGCATCGACCATCTCTTCGTCGGCTGCGTAAGCAGCGCCCTGGGTCCGGGGAGCGGAAACCAGCCCCTTTACTTCAGCCGCCCTACTCAGACTGTCGATGAAGACGCCTAGAAGCTTAATGGTTGTCTTATCCATTTCGCCCTGGCTGTATCTTCGCAGCAGAGCTCGGTATTGGGGCCATTCTAGCCACAGTGCCAATGAACCAATGGCTCTGGTTGTTTCGCCAGCAAGATTAGCGGCACTACTGTCATCTTCATCCCTGTCAAATATGAAGTGCTCGACGAGGGGGACGAAAATGTGGCTGATGTTGGTACTCGAGATCTTGCTTGCCTCGCCTGCTAGTCGGCGCAGAGCACGCAGGCGGCGGTGCTGCTGGATGTGCAAGATGTTGCTGAAGACGGATGCTTCGTCATCATCCCCAACAAGCAAAACATGCATGTCGCTGACAACGGACCATGTAGGGAAGGACTTGACAATGTGGGCCAGGACGGAAAGGTATTCGACGCGCACGAGCTCCGACTTCTCTCGAACACCATTTCGAATGCCTGGAATGATGGCCGTCGTGATGAGTTGTTGGAAGTCTCCCTGCTCCTTGTTCTCATCTCGTGCAGCAACCTCAACGAATCTCCTGAGGGCATAAGAGGCGTTAATTCGGAGCATGAGCTCTTCCTGTTCTTTGATGTAGAACAGCATGTTGTGGACCAACGGCTGCCACTGCTTGATCAGGAAAGCCTGGTACCGCTCTTCGTTGATCTTGTAGTAGGCCTTGGACCGCCGATCGAAGTCAGGTTCGTCCAATCTATTCCCTGAAAAGGAATTAAGATCAGCGGCAAGAACGGAGACCTCGGACAGGCTTGAATCGGTTTGTGCCAGATCAGTCAGTATGTTGCAAAGCAAGCTGCGGCTCCTCCGATCCTGGAAATAGCTGAAAAGCGAACAAACGGTCTGGTAGATATCCCGTGTCAACTCAGCATCCGGACTCATTGTGCACTGCGGAATGAAGCTATGCAAAATGCTGAGCAGATCGCCCTTCGTCCTCGGGCTAACCCTCCTTGTCGGTTGTTGCAAAAGAAAGATGGAGATACGAATCATTGACTGTGATTCAGAAGATCCGGCAACGAAAGGAGCAAGCCGTGAAACAGTTGACACGGCCGTATCGAGAAGATCCTTGCCAGGACTGCCTTGGAGCTGGCGACCGATCACATTCAGAATATGAGCGGACTTTGGCCTAAGTATGCGATCCCGTACAAATCTTGGGCTGCTTTCTGACGGCCCATCCACATCCATGGAATCTGCTTCTGCAAGAGCGATGACATTCAGGAGGATGTCCCGCAACACAAAAAGCTTCACCGGCTCCTTGGCAAAACTGATATCGAGGCAGTCGACGGCTTTGTCCAGAACAGCGTCATTGTATTTCACAAGGAAGGGTGCGGTCTGTGGAAACTTGCTCCAGGCCGAGAAGAGTCGAAGCATGCCAGAGATCGATTGCGCCGTTTCGGCCGGCAGTTTCTCTAGCCTCGGTTCCACAAGCTCTTGAACGATGGCCGGTATGTATTCTGCCCACTGCTCAAACTCTGCGCAGTGAGTGAATAGCCCATTCAAACAGTGGAATCCAACTTGTCGAATGGAGTTAATGAGCGATAGTCCCGACGCTTCTTTCTGGTCTCGTTGCCAAAGTTTGGCCGATTCCCTGGAGGAAGCGACCAGGCAATACAGGATTGGGTCAATGAGTTGCCCAGCGAAGGGGCCCATCTGTGTGCCAAGAGTATCAAGCATGTCCTCCAGCATGTTCAAGAGACCAAACTGCCTCCGTGCGTCCATCAAGCTCGAGTTGATTGGCCCCTCTCGTAGCCTGCTTTCCTCGGTCAAGGTCACGTTGGCGAGAGGACCAAGCGCAATATCGAGAAATTGACGAATTTCGTGGTCGCCAAATTTAGACAACGCAATGAAGACTGCCTTTCGCCTCGATTCTTGACCACGCTTTCCACTGCTGGAACCGGCGCGTGCAACAACCTTGCCATACAGCAAACGAAGTATGATTGGCATAACCTCGGGACGATCCTCATCTTTCATGGACTCATCGTCTTGACCAAGGTCCAGGAAAACTGAGATCTGCTCTCTGAACCTGGCGTCGTCCAAAATGTTCATCAAGTTCTCTTCGTAACGATTGATGCTGCGGTTTTTCCAGGTGAGGATTGCCTTCAAGGCCGACTTCTGAATCTCCACGTCTCCGTTCCCCAGCAGGGCCAGTAAAGAGGTGTATACATCTGCAGCTTTGTAAAGGACCTTTGGGTTCGTGAATTTCATGAAGAGGTCAAGCATTGCCTTTTGATCTTTACGAGCCCATCTGAACTGGTCACTTCCCACGCTATCCGGCGGGGTATTGCCGTGATCTGGGAGTTGCTCGCTGATATTTGCGTTACCAGTAGCCCATCGGAGAAGCGTGGGGACAAGCGACCGAGATTTCTTTTCAGCGATCTGAGGGATGGTGTTGAGGACCTTCAAGGCTTGCGAACGGCTCTGGGCAGTCACCAAGACGACTTTCTGATGCTCGTTGTTGAAAGCATGGACAAGACGCTGTGGCGCATCGTCCAAAAGTTCGGAGGCTTGTCTCGCAAGATTGGACAGCTGTATGATATTAGTGCACTCGAACTCATTTACCGCAGACGTGTTGGGTTCTTCCTCGGAAGATCCAGGTGTCGACGGCTCTTCACTAGGCACAGCCTCAAGCCATTTGAAAGCCAGTTCCGACACAACGGTTTCGCCCTCTTTCGTCTCGCACATCTCCTTCAGAGCATTGCACGAATCCTCCCAGACCTGCGTGAAGTTGACGTAGAGAAGACCGAAGCAAAAGGTAGGAATGGCACGGGCAATCCAGGAGTCATCAGCCGCGTTCTTGTAACCCGCAGCGAGGCGACGGATATTCATCGACACCGTACGCGCAGTCTGAATACTAATGGGGGTACTCTCGATCAGTATCGCTGTGGAAAGAAGATCGGATTCCGCCCCATCATGTTTGAGAGTGTAGATGAGCTGTAAAATTTCCAGATTCGAGGTGCGGAGATAGTGTGACGGCGAGCCAAGACAGTCAATGGCCGCGTTGGCCAGAATGTCGACGTGATTCTCAGACATATCAAGACCTTTGGCGTGGACCTTTAGATATTGCAGCGTTGCTTCGGCGAACTTCGGATATCGGCTGAGAGCTGCAGACGCCAAACATAGTGAGGCCCACAGCACCTTGTCTTCTGGTTTCTTGTCCTGGTTTTCGGCGACGTACTTGAAGCCGGCACCGACACCGAATTTGGCCTCGGGTGTGAGCTCATCCGAGGCTGTGTCGAGAGATCCAGAAAGAAGGTCGAAGAGGCGCTCGTACATCTCTGTTTCAGTTTTCGGCTCGACCGACGACAGGCGGACAACGTCTAGATAAGCATTGCACAAAGCGGCATTACCCTCGACAACGGCTTGTGCGGGAGTTGCACTCGATAGCTTCTTGAATGAGTCGATTATGCCCTCCTGCCATGCGGGAGGACATGTGAGAGGAGAATTTCTAAAGCAACCCCGAGCGGCGAGCCGTGGAAGCAGTAGAGCAAGTCCATGCTCTTCCTGTCTCCATCTCGACACGATAAATCTATAATGCATCAGCACGGCATGTGAATCGGACCTTGGAGATGAGTCTCACCTCCTGAAATGTGGGAGAAGGATGCTCTGGAATCTCTCCATTCCGAGCTCAGAAAAGAAATTGCAGAAGTAAAGGAAAGACTGTTGCCAAGAGCCGCTCGATATAGTATCCAGGATCCGTAAATGCGGGATAACGATATCCATTGGGCAGAGCTGCAGGACCACGGCTACGGCAGCCAGAACGTCATATACGACGGGGAAGTTCGCCACCGCTACTGTGTTCTCTGCGGATGTCACGAATCGCGATGTTGTGCGCATGACGGGGCTCCAGTCGGCAATCCTAGTTCCTTTCCTGACGCCAACCACAGTGAACAAAAGACGTGCGGCATTTTCCAACTTCAGGGTGTTTTTGCTTCGGTCGATGGCGTCTATGTGCCCTAAGAGTATTTGCAGAACCGGTCTAAAAGTCTCTGAGTTGGTGTGGTGTATGGTGGCTGTAAGAACGCCTTGGAGAAGGTCCACCGTGGGCCGCTCCTCTCGCACAAGGGATTCGTCATCCTTAGAGGCCAATGTCTGCTCAAGTAGTACCCCGAATACAGCTTCCGCACTGGAGTGAAGCCCGTTTTGGACGCCTTTCACGGATTCGACGAAGAGGGTCATCAACCCGCGCTGATACTGTGATGCATCACTCCGTTGCGCTAGTGCCGCTAGGTCAGCTAAAGCATGAGATACAATGATTTGCAATGGCTCCTTGTCTCTGTGGTATGAAGCGCCAGCCTTCCTGACTAGGAAGCTCATGGCTTCAGCGGCGAAGCGGGAAACGAAACTCTTTTGGTGTTCCTTGCCGAGCAGCGGAGCCATGAGATCGTACAGGGGCCGCAAGTCGGGTACGAGAAGGCGCGAGAGGTACTTGAAAAGCCAAGCCAGGCAGGTAAAGCTCCATTCAATGACCTCAATGTCGGGATGCTTTGCAGCAACCTCGCACACGATGCGCACGGTACGAGCAAAGTACTTCTCGAACCTCACACCCAGGTCATGCGCAAAATGCGACACCAAGCTCAGCAAGGGCTCCAGTGACAGCGCATCTCTCTTCTCGATGTAGCGGACGAGCAGATCCATTATGCTGTCGGCATGGTGGAGAATCTGCGGAAGCGACTCGCAGAGCGGATCGAGTTCGCGGGAGAAGGCATGGAAGGATTCGGAGAGGTTGAGGTCCTTCCAATCATCGAACGAGGTCTTGAGATAGGAGGTGGTCGTGGAGAGGTCATGCTCGTCGTCGGCGCGGCGCGTGGTTCGGCGGATGGGATCGATGTTAAGCTTCGCAATGCGGTGCGAAAAGGACTCGAAGTGGTGTTTGCGGGACGACTCGGTGCCGCCTTTCTTGGGCCGGAAGACCTTGTCGGACTTCTTGCGCTTGGCCTGCGACACGACGGCCATGATTGCGCAGATGTCCAAGGTGCGACAGGCGGACGGGCAAGCAGCGGCGGAATGTGGAAGGCGTCAAAAAAGTTATGTCGGGGATTGCACCTGCCTCCGCCGCCCGGCCCGTGCGCACTGCCAATGCCAAGCCAGCCGAGCCGGGGTCCGCGCTTTGCCTCTTCCAGCCCTGCCGCGTTGCCTTCACCTCCAACCAAGCTGCTCCACACTCGCGCATTGCTGTTTCGCTAGCCTTCGGCAGGCACAGCATGAAACACGGCCGCTGAACGTTGGAATTCGTCCTCCAGCTCTCGTTTGCATCTGCGCGTGAAAAAGCTCCTTGGCTACTGCCATCATGGCCTCGAAAATGTAAGCTCACGCCTTGACTTCACGCTACTTTTGCTTCGCATCCCTTCCTTACGCATCTCATTTTTCATTGTCGAGCTCGGGAACTGCTTGTGGTTCTCTCTGACGGGAGCAGCGTAGTCGTTGGCGGCGTCAACGGGCAGTTCCCAGACGTCTTCAAGAAGATTGCCGGACTGCACGCCAAAAACAGCTTCGCATTTGCCATTGTGGCCGGCGACCTCTTCGCCGATCCACAGATCGCCACTCCCGAGGATGACAAGAACGAAGCCGACCTCGTTGCCGGCAACATTGATCTTCCGCTGCCCATCTACTTCGCTCTTGGCTCCCGCTCTTTGCCCGAAAAGGTGGTCCAGAAGCTCGATGCCTCGGGCGGTGAGCTATGCTCAAATCTCTACTTTCTCGGCAAGAGGAGCACCCTGAAGACCTCGGAAGGAATTCGCATCGTCGCCCTTGGCGGGTCATTAGACCCCAACATCGCCGCGGGTGTCTCCAAGGACAAGTACCCACCCTACTATGGAGAAGACGATGCCCGCGCCCTAAAAGGCGCCAACACCGCCGATATCCTTGTCACAAGCCAATGGCCGGCCGATGTTCAGACTGGCTCCAAGGTGGACTTCAATGCAGACAAGCCATTCCAACAGCAGTGCATAGCGGATCTTTGCACTACCATCAAGCCACGCTACCACTTTTCCACCACCCCAACCGCCTTCTACGAACGCGAGCCGTTCTTCCACGCGCCCACTGAAGATACTGGGGATGGCTATCGTATTACTCGCTTTATCAGCCTCGCCTCGTACGGCAACTCTAACAAGGCCAAGTGGGTTTATGCCTTCTCCATTGACCCCACAGCAGCTCCTCCAGTGAGCATCCCTCCTGGTACAACGGCATCGCCTCTCTCCTTTGTTGGCAAGAAACGACCCAAGCCCAATCAGGAATCCAACTTCCGCTTCTCCACCGAGGACAGTCATCGCAAGCGCGGGAACAAGCGCCAGCGCGCAGCGCCACCGTCGCAGAGCGAATGCTTCTTCTGCCTCTCCAACCCTTCCATCGCCACTCACCTAATCACATCCATCGGCAACGAGGTATACCTCACCATACCAAAGGGCCCGTTGACTACCGCGACTACATATGCCCCTAGAATGAAACTACCCTGTCATGTCCTCATCATTCCGCTGTCGCATTCGCCGACGCTTGCTGCCATAGGAGATCCGCAAAGCCGCAGAAGCACATTCGACGAGATGGAGCGCTACCGCAAAGCGTTGCAGAGGATGGTCGCAGAAACCAGCGATTCCAAACTTGGTGCCGTTACGTGGGAGGTCAGTAGGCTGGGTGGAGTGCACACGCACTGGCAATTTCTCCCCATGCCCATCGACTTGGTTGAGCGCGGACTGGTTGAGGCTGCATTCAAGGTTCAGGCACAGAATGAGGGTTACCCTAAGCTCGAGAAAAAAGATGTGGGAGACGGATTCGAGGAGGGCAACGACTTCTTCCGTGTGAAGATTTGGCGCCCCACCGCGGATGGCACGGAAGGCACGGAGACAAACCTTATCCTGCCGCTCGATGCGTCGTATCGTTTTGACCTGCAGTTCGGCCGCCGGGTAGTGGCCAAGTTGTTGGGACTGGACAGCAGGGTTGGCTGGCGGGAGTGCGCACAGACGCAGGAGGAGGAAGCGGGCGACGCGGAAGGGTTCAAGGCAGCTTTCAAGGCATATGACTTCTCTATAGAGGAGTAGAAGGGGATGAGGCGAGGCGGGGCCGCTTGACGCGAACTAGCGTGAGGGAGAAGCAAACACCTGACGTAGCGCCGAGAGTATGTATACCCCATCCGCACACCAACCAGCTTCAACTGATCAATAGACCCTTCACAATCGTGCACGTAGCCTCTCTGTGACATGTAGCAGCTGTGGCGATGGCGCAGCACAACATTGGTGGAAAGGTTTCAACAGGCGGGCGGCAAAGATAACTCATGGCCGCTCCCGTCATACGACACCACGTCGACGATGGATCCCTGGTGGCACCTGCCAGTTAAATTGCATGACTGTTTCTTGAACGATACCTCACGCCCCTCCCTTGCATTCCTTGACCAGCTCTCCCATCTCGCGAATCCCAACACAATTCACCAAACAACTACGAAGCCAACAAAATGTGCACCTCTCCAACCACCGTTTACAGCTGCGGCCACACCAAGCCGGACCACATCATCGAGTTCTGCTACGCCGACAATGAGGGCGACTGCGGTCAAATCCACACCCGCGTTGAGCACCTCCCGCGCAAATGTCCTGGCTGCACGCGTAGGGCGCACAGCGAACTTGAGCGCAAGAGGGGGGTTCCCTCGTACGACGAACAAGACGACGACGTTGTGCCATTCTCACTAGCGGCCGGCTCCGCGTCTCCACGCTCGTCATCAACGTCGCCCACGTCCACCTCTCTATACTCCCCAAAAGGTGAGCGCACACCGGCATGCTCTTGTAGCCGGAGAAATGGCAGCTGAAAGGTTGACAGCAGCCCTCCGCCGCCATCACTACTGAGGCGGCTATCGTAACGTCGCCGCGATGCAAGCCGGTTCGGAGTTCGCCGATTTGCGAGCGTTGAGGCGACGAAATTGGAAGGGGAATATGCCGCTCTTGCCGTCGCCGTGGCCGGTTTTAACGGCCGAGAGCAGCAACAGCAATGTCTCCCTCGTTCTTGTACTCTGAAAAAAAAAAAGAAAAAAAACTCCACCATTCCTACCTCTAAATGCTCTATTAGCCGAGCTTGGGAAGCTAAAGGCGACACTCAAGCTCTAGAGCGAGCTCATCGCCGAAAAAGCGACGACGTTGGAGCTGTGCGAGCGGGACGACCAGTTGCACCAGGAGGTCGTCCAAAACGAACAAACGCCGGGAAAGCCAGCGGTGAAGGAGATGGAGAAGGAAGAGGGCAGGCTGGCGGTAGGAGAGAGAGAGAGAGAGAGAGGCTAGGAATGAGCCCGCTTTACGAGACCGACTCGGCGCTGAAACCTCGGGGTTTCTTTTCATGTCGTGATACCTGGCTGACACTGCTCAATCCCGGCGTTAGGGGATACCATGTTTATCAGATATCTCATGGGCGTTATACCCAGTGCCCACAAAGACTATAGTTTCGATCATTATAATTCCCAGCAGCAACAGTTGAGACGTGCAATCGCATCAAGATCGAGTACTGATCATGCAAGAAGCCTGCCTGAGCATCGTAGAATGCGACTATTTCAAGGCATCCCGCAGCCACCGAGGATCGGGGCAGTCCAAATTGGCCCGTGCTTCAACAGCGACGAGGGCGGTAACAGGGCTAGAGAACCGGACATCTTTAGTTAGGTAACGCCATAGTAAATTATCTTGTCACACACGCATATACAATATTCTATAACACCATTACCAATAGAAGGGGAGTAGAGGGAGGATTTTAACACGGTATTCTATAAAGTATCGACACGATTCGTGCCTCTTTTCTACCTTCCGCCTTCCGCCTTCCGCCTTCCGCCTTTAGCGGCGGCGGCGGCGAGGGTTAAGTAGGGCAGGAAATAACTTAATACCATGAACGACTTAACACCCTACGCGATTCAACACCATACTAAGACCCGCGATAGCATCACCCTTATGACATAAGAGGACGCCTAGTGGTATAAAGGGACTTGGTTTGGCGGTATATTACACCACGGCAACGTCTTGTGCTACTATGAAGCGTCCTGAAGTATTATGCAGTAACCCGCGGCGGTCTGCAACACCCTAATACGGACCAGATACATAAACGGTTTAGCTGGCAGTCTTCCTTTGTTAGTGTTGCGCTTAGAAAATAAGACCGGCAGAAAAACGCGCACGGTTCAATTTGGACTGCCAAGGTGGACTGCCCCGATCCTCGGTGTCCCGCAGCTGCCGAGCTCAAGATCGACACGAGGTGAGAAGTCTTTATTTTGGAAGCCTCTGCCCGATATGTACGTTTACGTAGGATGTTGTATGTGCGGAGCGGACGGGGAGAAGTTGAAAGGGTCGGGTTAACACAGTAAGGGCGCCGGTTGGTAGACGTGGGTGGTTCTGGCGATCGCTTGCCCTCTTATTCGGGTTTTTACTTGTTGGTATGGCTATAGCGGGCAATGTTTCACTTTACCCATTGCACATGAGGTATAAGTAACGGCCGTGATCGTTAGCAATGGTGAGTGCGAGAGCAGAGACAAGATGCCGATGACGTGCGAGTCGGTCCGGCTTTGAACCGCGTACAAAGCTACTCCGCAGGGCTGACTCAAAAATATAATTCCAGATGCACGACACCACATGCCCACCCTTCCCAATGCCTGCATCCTCAGGACGCCCACACCGCTCGCACCCCTCGTCCGCAGCCCTGTGCATGTGCGCATTGGAGGAATCGCTGCAACTCTCGCTGCCCGCCACACCGCCACCATGAGCGCCCAAGGAGCCGTCACCGAAAACGGCCAGAAAGACCACTGCACCACCACCATGCCCTGCGAAACCAGCATCTTGCCCATCGACGCCTCCAAGCTTGGCACAATCACCCTCTCCCACCCCTGCGATGATGCCCTGCTCGAAGATTGGGACATATCGTGGGCCGCATCCGGCCCCGACATCGCGCGCCTGCGCCAGGCCGCCGCCGAGCTACACGACGGCGCCCTCCCCGTCGCCTTCCCGACCGAGACCGTGTACGGACTGGGCGCCGACGCGACCAATAGCCAAGCTGTGCGCGCCATCTATGCGGCCAAGCAGCGCCCGGTCGACAACCCGCTGATCGTGCACGTCGCCTCGCTGCGCCAACTGGCCTCTATCCTGCGCCCTTCTTTCGATGACGAGAACGAGAGGAACCCCGCCGACCTGGTCCCCAAAATCTACCACCCTCTCATCCGCCGCTTTTGGCCAGGCCCGCTCACCCTTATCCTCCCGCTCCCCAACGCGCCCTCCTCCGCACCGCTCGCGCCCGAGGTAACCGCCGGCCTCTCGACCTTTGGCGCGCGCATGCCCGGCTCACTGATCGCGCTGCTGCTGATCCGGCTGGCGGACCGGCCCCTCGCCGGCCCCTCGGCCAATGCAAGCACCAAGCCCAGCCCGACGGCCGCCGAGCACGTCGCGCACGACCTGCGCGGCCGCGTCGCCACCATCCTTGATGGCGGGCCCTGCGACGTCGGTGTCGAGAGCACCGTCGTCGATGGCGTGAGCGGCGACACCCCAGTCATCCTGCGGCCCGGCGGCGTGAGCATTGATGAGCTGCGGTGCTGTGAGGGCTGGGAGCGCGTGGGCGTGGCGTATAAGGATAAGGCTGAGATGAGCAACGGAGAAGGGAAAGAATCGGCTGGCGAGGAGGATGGGGAGAAGACAGGGGAGCCGGCGGTCAAGAAGAGGAAGAAGGAGGCGCCCCGGGCCCCCGGCATGAAGTACCGGCACTACTCGCCCAAGGCGAGAGTGGTGCTGTTTGAGGTGGGGACCGGCCTGCCGAACAAGGAGGCCGTAGAGGGCTATACGAGGGTGGGGATGATCAGGACGAAGAAGTGGCCGAGGGGCTGCGGCCTATCGCTGCGCGAGCGGAAGGACGACGATGAGGTTGAGCAGCAACATCAGCATCAGAAAGAGGAGAAGGAAGATCAGACAGGCGCAGCAACGCCAATGACGAACGGCACGGGTCAGAGCCAGCACCGCGGCTTCTCCAAAATGCTCGACACGCTCACTGTCCGCCCCCTACCGAAACCGCAACGACTCCTCGTAGCGGACGACGACGACACCGCCACCACCGCCGTCGAGCGGGAGGTCTGGGATGTGAACCTTGGCGCCGAGACAAAGGACATCGCGCGCGGTCTATTTTCGGCGCTGCGCGAGCTGGACAAGAAGGACGTGGATGTTATCCTGGTCGAAGGTATTGATGAGAGGGAAGGCGATGTGGCGGCCGCGGTGATGAACCGGCTACGCAAAGCGGCGGAGGTCGAGGTCAAGGGATCTTGAAGCTGACTGCCGGCCACCGACGCGGGAACCTGCAAAGAAGGAGAGTGAAAGAGGAAGGGAAGACGGCAAGATTTTGCTGTTTGATGCCATACCCGTGAGATTTATCGGAAAGGTTTCATGCATGTTTATGATGACCCAAGAAAGCCAGTTAGTTTTAGGTAGAGAGATAGATCAGGGGTTGTTTTTGGGACAAGGGCGTCAAGTGGGAAGCATAGATCACACTGAGATCACGATTTTCGTATGATAGATACATAGAGCTGGATTCTCGTGGAAGTAAAGGAGCATTGGTATTATGTAGAGACCAGTGGTGACAGGAGTTTAAGCTGTAACTACACCCTTTTTCCACCGTCCCTGCTTCTGTGATCCATCTAATATAGGACGCTCCCCTGGTCCTAAAGGTTTGCTCAACAAGTCACCAACGGTGATCTTTTCTCCTCTTAATTACAAAGTAAAACCAAGTACAGAGAATCAATTGTAACATACAGTTC
Source organism: Diplodia scrobiculata (assembly GCA_001455585.1). Taxonomy (NCBI): domain Eukaryota; kingdom Fungi; phylum Ascomycota; class Dothideomycetes; order Botryosphaeriales; family Botryosphaeriaceae; genus Diplodia; species Diplodia scrobiculata. The sequence goes on from LAEG01000121.1 coordinate 15,517, forward strand.
AGCAAGATCAAGCTAGCGCATAAAGTTGAGGATGACGTTGGAAATGGCCCGTCGTCTTGCTCGTCTGGTTGGATCCCCATTTCACTGCACTACATTCTGTTTCCTTTTATCCAGGTTGATACTACTGAGCGATGCGTAGATGTGCTTGTAGCGTGAGGGTTAGATCCGGATGTTATAGGTATTGCGGCCAGTCGTCCAATATTGTCGTTTCCTTCCCTCGGCCAGACGTTGGAAACGACGGTAAGATAGAGGAATTTGCACGGACCTGTAAGACGACCGCTCCCATGGAGAGAATATGACCCTTAGGAAGACAAGAGATCAGGACCAGAGTGAACCATCCCAACCAATGGATTTTTTGCCCTGAAGAACAGGCATTCCTCTGTGCTTTCTTTGACTACTTTTGCCATCTGTACGGATCAAACCCACTGCAGCTGCTCAGTGCCAACCGCCCACTCAGCACGTTCCAACAGTTTACCATATAATCAGTCCCTGCAGATTCCCAATAATCTGCCGGTGCTATCACTGTGGCTTAATCCGGTGGTAGCACCGGTGAATCCGAAGCCTCTTGGATCTTTGGGTTCGACAGTTCGAAACCCTTCTCTAACATTTGCTGTGCCATTTGCAAAAAATTCTCTTTGAAGCCCCAAGGCTGGGGTTGAGGAGGGCTTCTGCGGGCTTTCCATCTGGAGAGCCTGTATAACCTTTTGCTGATCGGCGCCACGCTCCCTCCCTCCCCCATCTCCTCATACTC
>LAEG01001210.1:0-13612 GCA_001455585.1 Diplodia scrobiculata
GGGTGTTTGGGTTTGAGGAGGCGGTGGAGGCGTTTGAGTATTTGAGGGCGGGGAGGCATGTTGGGAAGGTTGTGATTAAGCTTTAGTCGCAGAGCGCGTGGTATGACCACTTCTTCCCGCTAGCGGAAGTCGGGTAAGAACAACTTCAATTGCTGGGGCCCTGGACATATATTATTAGTATATCAGGGTTTAACTAATAGCTTAACTTTTAGCCAAGGATTCTCATTAGAAATCACCAGTGTCAAATGGTACGGTTCATAAAAGCTGAAAAGCGGCAATGTTATTGTGAGCTACGTGAGAACTCAATGGATCGAGCCTACAGTAAGCCACACTCGTGTAGAACGAATCACCGCGTCTTCCACCCTCAAGACAGAATTTTGTCCCCACGAGCGCTCTCGTCACTCTAAGAATCGAGGATAAAGCTGACTAAATCGACACTTAGTATCCTCACACTATCAGCATCTTACAAAGTACCTGGAATAGGAATGAGCAAGACTGTTGTTCCGAAACCCCTTCATGGAACCAGATGGAAGTGATGCAAACGCCGCCGATATGGCCTCCCTGGAACCGTTCAAAGCAGGGACTGGGGACTGATCATGCTAGGCTTATTTGGTAGTGAGTCATTAATCAGAAAAGATACTACTCGCGATCACTTAAGCCGCAGAGAAAAGTGTGTGAAAGACTACAATAATCGGAAAAGGCGGGGAAGGGGCTGAGGCTGCAGGCTGCGATCCTCAGAGTGAGCCTGGTGAGCCCAACAACATATTCACGCTCAGTACGCATTGGACTAATCTTTGCCTAGCTGTGTTTCACCGGCGTAAGCGCTATTTCTGCCAGAAATGTGGCCCCATTCGACCACAAGGCTGCGGGTGGCGCAGGCTGTGACCTTGTCTTGGGCTCACTGCAAGGCTGTACGGATGAACGAACTATCAATGCAAAACGTTTCAGGCACTTGGTATGGGTATCATATTGCTAAAACTTCCAATCAGAATGAATGAAAGAAAATCCAAAAGAGAAACGAAAAAAGAAATAAACCTCACAGCAATGACCGTACTCGTAGGGAACCTGCACGCACTCTCATGGCTTTCTCTGAGAGTCTGCCTCACACAGCCTCAACCACTCGGCTTCTGCATGACACGCAATCGTGCGCTGCGCATTGAGGCGAAGCGTGCTATGCTTTTCGGATTTGCATGAGACGCAGAGAGTTGTCGCCAATCGCTGACCATTTTGCTGTAGCCCTAGGCCGGCTGACATGCATGAATGCAACGTCCGCACACAAGGCTGGAAATGGCCAGCTGAGACCTTTTTGAAAGAACCAATGTGTACTTCCTCGTATTCATAAGCCACGAAAGCCCCATTTCAGCCAAAGGTCTATCAGGCTATCAGCTAGCGAGCGTGCAGAACACTTCGTGGCGGAGCAGGTGGGGTCGAAGAGCTGTTCTCCTCGCCCACCTTCCCACCTTTCCACGCATACTTTACTCTTTCGTTGCATCATACGGAGGTCCCAAACGCCTTTGGCTGCTCGGAGTTTTTGCATTCTCCCCCAGATATTTCTGTTTCCTTTCCTCGCTCCTGCGGCCTTACAGTTATCCCCGCTTCTTGGCGGGGCTCCGCTTCGTGTGAGGCATCGAGTTTCGCAATGGTAGAGCCTCTCTCCATCACCGCGAGCGTCGCGGGGCTGGCTTTGCTTGCAAGAGATATTGCGAAAGGAATCAAGCAAGTCAGGAGTGCTCTCAAAGGATCCGGAGACGAGTTGAACGGTCTCTATAACGGCGTCGTATCCCTCTACTCAGTTCTTCAAGGCGCCAGCCTGGTGATGGAACAGATGGACGACCAACTCCAGAGGGACACGAAGCCGGGAGACATCGTTTTCGCCTGCAATGACACTTTTGAGGCCATTCACAATCTACTCAAGAAGCACAGCTTGGATCTGCATGTCGGGTTTACTCATTCAGAAAAGAAAGAAAGCTACGCTATGTCTGAGAAGCCGGTTGGACGATGGAGTACGGTGAAGCAGGCCACTCGGTGGTATTTCGACAAAGAAGAGGTGGCAAAGCTCTGTGATGATCTCGAGCACCACAAATCGCAACTCGCACTTGCGATGTCAACAGACTCTATGACGGCACTCATAGAAGTATTGAGGAGGCAGACCACATTTTCCCGTCACCTTGACGAGTTGAGGAAGACGCAGGCCGAGATCAGAGCTGAGCAGATCCAGGAGAGCAAACGTCAATTGAGCGAGAAGCAGACAAAAATGATGAAGGACTTCAGCGACATCGAACCGCAGGATGCACTTGGAAGACATCTTCAACTTCATCAGCATGGCACGGGGACATGGTTCCTGAAAGGTCAACACTTCCAGAACTTCCTGTCTGAAGACCACTCGAGTCTTTGGTTGTATGGCATACCTGGAGCTGGAAAGTCGGTCCTCAGTGCTGCCGTCATCGAATTCATCAACGCCCTTCCAATGCAGAATGTTGCAACCGCATTCTTTTTCTGCGAGCATGACAATTCAGACACTCAAGGTGCCCGTAACATCCTCGGATCCCTTGCGAGGCAACTTGCACTTCAAAACGACAATTCTTTTGCCGAATTGGAAGAATTTCACGAAAAGCACACATCGTTCGACAAGTTCACTGCAGACAATGCGTCTCTTCTCCATTTGATTCAGAGCACCTCACGGAAATTCGATACCACCTTCATTGTGGTAGACGGTCTTGATGAGTGTCTCGAAAGTCGATCCGAAACGGCTCAGATACTGTCTGAGTTGGCAAACGCAGAGAACAGTTCCATCAAAGTCTTGCTCACCAGCCGAGATGAGAGAGACATTCGAAGTCAACTTACCGAATTTGAAATTGCCGAGGTCAATGCGCCAAATTCAGATGTCAGGTTACATGTAGCGGCGCAGTTGGAGGCACCACGGTTCAAGATGGTTGGCGCAAACAACTCCAGTCTGAAAGAAGAGATTCTTGAATATCTGGTCGAGCACTCAGGTGGAATGTAAGTAAAAAATCAGCTTCGTGATCACAGCTCAAACAAGACTAACAAGCGGCTGAAAAGGTTCCAATGGGTCAAGTAGGTGGCTGACTCCAACGTATCTCTGAAATACACTAATGGCATATATAGATGCCAATTGGATTACCTTTCATCCTTGCCGTCGAATGGAAAGATCCGAAAAGCCCTGAAACAGCTTCCACCCGATCTCCACCACACCTACGAGAGGATTCTTCTCCGAGCGATTGAGACCGCTCGTGGTGCCATGGTCCTCTACCTGGAACGAACACTGCGCTGCATCGCTTTTGCCGCTCGCCCACTATCAGTTACCGAGGTCTCTCATGCCATTGCTATCGAGCAAGATGACACCTTTTTTGACGAACCTATGAACATGGGAAAGATATTGTGTCATTACGACAGCTTGATCAAGGAAGACAATGGAGTCCTCACATTCAGCCATTTCAGTATCAAGGAGTATCTGGGCACCATCGCTTTGGATTCCGGTTCTCTCGCAAAATTTAGACTCGACGAAAATCGCAGTCATGACTACTTGGCCGAAACTTGCTTGACCTACCTCCTTATGGAGAATTTCGATCAAGAGTACACTCAATCCGAGGAGACGATACACAGCACAATCGAAAGTAGCCATTTCTACTCCTACGCGTCACTGAATTGGACCTATCATGCTCGAAATTCCGTTGAAGAGCCGAGCCGAGTGCCCTACTTGGTGGAACGCTTATTTGAGCCCCAGAAAAGCAACAACTTCGTGCTTTGGGCCTACTCCTGGATTCGGCACTATATCAACGTGCAACCTCCTAGTAATGTTTATCTGCAAATAGCCACCGTCACTCCGCTACACCTTGCTTGCCTTTGCGGGCTATACGATGTCATTGACACACTTATTGGGAAAGGTCTGGACGTAAACCAATACAGTGAACTCCTCGGAACACCTCTCCATTGCGTCAGCGGCTATTTTCTCCCACCGAGACAGGAGAAAGGGCTTCCAAGGCCAGAAGACAGGCAGACGGCAGCGGAGAGACTCCTTCGGAACGGTGTTGTGTATGATCTGTACGGGAGTTTTGCTATGCAAGGTGCAATCTTTCATGATGATGCACGTTTGCTAGAAATTCTTGTGGAAGCGGGCTGCCCACTTACTGCAGGTAACGTTCGTTTCGCGGTAGGCAAGGGATCAGAGACTGTCCTACTTGCTCTGCGACAATTCCTGGAGAAACAAGACCTCGATCCAACATCCGATCTTCTGGAAGCTATGGGGCCTGCAAAAAGCGAAGTCTATGCCCTTCATCGCGCCAGCGCATCAGGAACCAATGCCATCTACCTGGAACATGACTACCAGGAGATGACAAAATCAGCTGCTCGGAAAGGTCAACTGTCAAGGATGATGCAGATGCTGTCCGGACTGCAGAATCTTACCGGGACTAAACGAAAGACTTTTCTTTCTGAACTTGTGCTCGAAGCAACACCACACGCCCACAGCAAAGTTATCGAGTACCTCATACAGGAAGGAGCCGAGTTGTCCTACAAAGGACATGAGCTCGGGAGAACGGCGATGCATTTGGCTGCCTACCATAGGCATCTAACGCTGACTCAAAAAATGCTTGAGCTTTCACCTGATCCCATAAAGAGCATTGAAGAGGAAGACAACGTAGGCTACACCCCATGGATGCTTGCCATATCAGCCGGTTCAGTTGAGATGTTACAAGTGTTTCTGGACCTTCACCCTTCGCTCAATCTCCACAAGACAGCAAATGACGGGTTCACAGCCGTTCATATGGCTATTTGGTCAAAGTACAGACAGATGTTTTGGTTTCTGCACAAAAGAGGCTTAGACATCACCCGTCCGTCAAACAACGGGACCACTCCTCTGGAGTATCTGTTGGAGGTTGGTTATGGAGAACTTGAGCTCCCTGGACAATTCGCCCGCCTCGTAGTTGAGACATTTCTGCAGGAAGAGGATGACGTTAGTAGGCAGGGTCCGGACGGTAGCAATGTCCTACATACGTTATTCAACAACGCACCTCAAGAGACAACTCCGGTCATTTGGCAGGCCATCGAAAACAATCCCCGATTCACGACAAGCATGACAGCGGCGTTGCAGACATGTAATCGGCTGAAGCTTACTCCACTCCACGTTCTCCGGTCAGCCTATGCCAACAGTGTTACTTCCCCAGATGCTAGAAATGCAGTCGAAGTGCTCAAGTCCGTCTGTAGCACAGAAAGGGTCAAAACTTTGGTTGGAATAAGAGGCGAAAAAGGCTGCACGCCACTCCTTTATCTGACAATGGAACTGGCGAACCAAGCCTTCCCAACGGCGTTTTCTCCATCTCAGTCAACTCTACTCGAAGATGTATTTCGAATCCTCATTGAAGCAGATGAGCAGGATGATTGCTTGTACAGGAAAGACCACGTAAGCCGGACCGTACTGCACTGGATTGCAGAATGCAAAACGGGTTTTCCATTCCAGCAAATCGCGGAACTCCTCTTACATTACCCAGTAGACCTTTCGGCGAGGGACCTCTACGGTTTCACTCCGCTTGAAACTGCGGTATACAACGACAAAATCCACAACGTTGAATTTGTTCGTTGCCTGATGGACAGCACACCCAAACCGGATCTGGAAATTCCCACCAAAGACGGAGAGTCTATCCTAAATTGCCTCTGCAGGTCGAAAAGAAATGATATTGAAAGTCTTTTGTCTCTTTACCTCCCAGAAATCGCCACCTCAACTTCACGGGATCAGCAAGGACGTATTCCACTGATGCACACACCTTATGTTGTCTCAACACCATCTCTCGCGTACGACTTGATCGGAATGGCCGAAGAGAATGTCGAAGCTTATGACCACGAAGGTCATGATATGCTATGGCATTCATGTTTGATCGGTTCGACTGTCATGACCGATGCTCTTATTCGCCACGGTGCGAAATTGGACGAGGCAAGCGGTAGGGAAGGCTTCAAGGAGCCACCTATCTTGAGAGCTGCAATGCAGGGACACAGAGACATTGTAAAGCTTCTTCTTGATTCCGGCGCTGATCCATATGTCCGAGATTTTGTGGGCGCTCAACTCCACCACCTTGCCGTACCTACTGAGCGTGGAAATTTATTGGACATCTTGGAGACTTTGAAAGGATTCGACTACAACGAAAGGCTGACTGGGTGTTTGGTTATTTGCGTAGGCGGAAGCGGGGACGAAAGTGAGGATCATGACCTCCACCAGGCTGGGACGCTTCACATTGCAGCAACAAACAAGGACCCACAGTATTTGAGGTGGCTTCTCCGGCCGGAGAGAAGACCTCAGAAGATCGACCAGGAGACAGCAATTGGGGAGACTGCATTGTTTGTCGCGGCATACCTTGGTCATCTGGACAATTGCAAGATTCTGGTGTCAGAGGGTGCGACTGTCTCGAAAACTCGTAACGATGGCTGCACAGCCTTTGATGTTGCCTGCAAGTATGGCCATACTCAGGTCTGCAAATTTTTGCTATCGATGGACGAGAATTTGGCATCCAACGCTCCTGCTTCGGGAACGCCCCTCGAGGTTGCCGTCCGGGGTGGGCATACAGAGATAGTCCAACTTCTTCTCGCCCGAGATGTCGAAATATCCGCTAATCTGGAACTGGATGCACTCAGAGACGGAAGAAGCGATATTGCAGATCTTGTACGATCGAAGCTGGTCGGTATGCGACGTCAGGAGATTGAACCCGATACGCAGACCAACAAGGAGATCAACACCTTGCAATTGTCCCGCGTATGCAAAGAAGGCAACGAAGCGGATCTTATCCCGCTTGTAAGAGCAGGGATAGACCCAAATCAACGTGTGAATTTGGCTCTCCAGACAGCTCTACATGTCGCAAGTGAGAAAGGCTGGCTCGACGCGATCGAAACTCTCATACAAGAAGGTGCCGAGGTCGACTCATTTGATGGTTACAAAGAAACTCCCCTGATGGATGCGGTCAGATCCGACCATAAGGAGGCCACAAAAACCCTGCACACACTGGGTGCGAATCTAAATTCCCGTAATCACTTCGGAGAAACAGTGCTTCACCTAGCAGAAGGGAATTTTGATCTGATGGCGTACCTCCTCGAGAACGGCGCAGATGCTACCATAAGCTCATACAGCGGTCAGACACCTCTGATGGATGCTATTCAGAAAGATATTACGGAGTTGCTTCTGCGCAGCGGCTGTGATCCTTTCGCAATCACGACTTATCACTTGTCTGCGATTGCTCAAATGAGTTACACTCCAGAAGCTGAAGAAGCACTGCGAACTACACTTTCGGAAAGACCAGTGAAACGCATGTTCGACATTATCGATCTCCGATATTTAGAAACGCACTCCACACCACTCTACCGCGCAGCTTTCCATGGGGTTGTGGGAAATGTCCTCGCTCTGATCGAGTACGGCGCCGACGTCAACTTACCCGGCGGGCATTTTGGAACACCATACCAAGGGGCTTTCAAACAAAGGAACGTCGAAGTGCTTACGCTTCTCACTCAGTACGACGCAAAACCCTGCATGGTCATCAGAGATGGACAAGAACACGCTGCCTGGTTCTGGGAACACGGTGGTCAATTCTCCTTTCAGGCTCCGAACGGGACGTGGGCTCCTACATCACTGCCACTGGAATCCAGGAAGCTTCACAGAAGGATCCGAGCGAATGACGCACGCAAAGGGCGGTATTGGGAGCATGGCTATCGATTCTCTTTTCAGGCCTGGAATGGTGCTTGGATCAGGGTCTGAATGGATGGAGGTGGGAGGTCTCGTGTTCATGACTTTCTGTTGATGTTGTCTGTCTCCGCTGCCGTTGGTGGTATCTTTTTTTTCGTTTCAAGCGACGGGGATTTTTTTTTACTGCGCTACCGAGTTACAATGTACGGCCTCTGTCCTGTGTTTCTCCTAATTTTATCTCTTTTTCCTTGTCTTAGTTATGGCTATCTATACTACATACGAGATGTTGATCAACCAAGTGGTGTTTGCGAATGTCCGTGAACTTCAGTCTTGGACTGGAACGTAAAGTACCTGCATACCTTGAGATGTGTGAGAAGATTGAAGACTACTCCGTATTCCTCTGATGATACCGTGAGGGTCATTCTGCAGGAAACAGATCCTGCACGCTCAAAAACGCTTTAGTATCAGTAGGCGTCTTTGGTGATTGCCAAAAAGTCTAGAATGGCATCAGTCTTTTTAGCCATGGGGATGGAGGAGAAACGGCGGGTAACATCGTGGCGTCGGAGTTGCGCACGGACGCGCCGCAACGCGTGAAGCTCTCTCGGCGATCAGCGGGCGCCAGAGCTGCAACAACATTTCCAACCATGCTACCCGGGGAAGTGCTGCTTACCACGCTGACCGAGCAATTTCCATGTCGTGAGCTGCAGATCCGCCAGCTTGCAGCTCTCTACAGCGTCCGTCTCCACCCCCAATGCCCCACGCGCCGAAAACTAACACCTCCAACAGCCACCACTTCCCAGCCCTTCCACCCTTGTCGTCCACGGCCTCGATGCCACCGGCAAGACCTCGATAGTCCGCGGCGTCCTCGACACCCGCAAAATACCCCATGCCATCATCAACTCCCGCGAGTGCATCACCGGCCGGCACCTCCTCGAGCGCACCCTCGCCGCCTGCCTCGACGCCGTCGACGAGGCCGACCCGGACACAACCCTCGACCGCGCACCCTACGCACGATGCGAGAACCTAAGCGCGCTCTTCGTCCAGCTGCAGCGGCTGCTCGAAGGCCTGGACCGCTTCGTTCTCGTCTTCGACGGCGTCGACAAGCAGCGCGAGGCCCCGCCGACCCTCCTCCCCGCCCTCGCGCGCCTGAGCGAGCAAATCCCCACGCTCGGCACCATCCTGATCCTCTCCGCACCCCCGCGGCCGCGCCTGCTGCACACCGCCAGCACGCCGAGCGTGCACTTCCCGTCCTACACGCGCGACGAAGCCATCCTCATCCTCGCGCGGCGCGGGCCGCCGTCGACCATCTTCCTCATACCGCCGAGCCCGTCCAAGGGCTACACGGACGACCTGGCGGCCGAGGACGACGCGTGGGTGTGGACGCGCTTCCTGGGGGTGGTGTGGGACGCGCTGGCGAAGAGCGCGGCGCGCGACGTGGTCGGGTTCGGCGCGCTGGCGGACAAGCTGTGGGAGGCGTTCGTCGGGCCCATCCGCGACGGCACGTTCGGGACGCGCGACTTCTCGCGGCTGCTGGTGCACCGGCGGGCGATGTTCCAGAGCGAGGCCGCGCTGGTGGACAGGGTGGTGGCGCCGCCGCCGCCGCAACAGCAGCAGGAGGCGGACGAAAGCGTGTCGAAGACGAAGGGTAAGAAAAACAGCACAGCACAGCACAACACCACACCACACACAGCCATTACTCCGCAAACAACCTCCCTTTTCGCTGAACATCGAGCTAACGCCTGGTACCAACAGTCGCCCACGACCTCCCCTACTTCTCCAAATACCTCCTCTGCGCCGCCTACCTCGCCTCGTACAACCCCGCGCGGCAGGACGGCGTCTACTTCATGAAAGCCAGCGGCGCCAAGCGGCGCAAAAAGGGTGGCGGCACCGCCGCCACGCCCGGCCGCCGCACCGCGGGCGGCCAGCACCGCAAGATCTCGCGCCACCTGCTCACGCCCTCGGCCTTCCCGCTCGACCGCCTGCTCGCCATCTTCCGCGCCGTGCTGCCGCCGCAGGACGCGCCGCCGCCCGCGTCGGCGGATGTGTATACGGCGGTGGCGACGCTGAACTCGCTGAGGCTGCTGCTGCGGAGCGGCGCCGCCGGCGCGGATGCGTTGGATGGGAGTTGCAAGTGGCGGGTCAATTACGGGTGGGAGTATGTGCGGGATTTGGGGAGGAGTGTGGGGCTGGAGATGGGGGAGTATTTGGCCGGGGTGGTGGATGCGTAGTGGGAGAGGTGTGAGTGCCTGTTTGTTTCGTGGGGGAAGGAAAAAAAAGATACCCAGAAGTAAAAGCGAGATGGAGGTTTGGTCTGTGTACAATTAATTTGTCGTGTTGTTCTAAACTCGTATGGTGCAACTGAAGCGTCCAGCGCGAAGTAGGTATGCAGGCTTGATAGAAAGCAGCTTGAATCAGAAGTTGCACCAACCGCTTTTCGAACGAGGAGGCGGCTCGCACGTGTGTGCTCGCCGAATACACGTAGCTGCAACAGCCACTACTCTCCCCCGACTCTGCCTCAGGCACTCCCGTATTCTACTTCCGCCCACCCTACTGCTTACCCCGGACGGAGGAAACAGCCGGAAAAAAGTTTTCAGTCTGCCGCCTGGGGAAGAACCAAGGTCTGCGAATATTGCCCTAGTGAAGACTGGTCCGGGTGGGTGGTCCCTGAAACGGATATGGGAGACCCAGTACCCGGGAGACCCAGTACCCGGGAGACCCAGTACCCAGGCACCCGGCTGCAGGACGTGCGTAGTCGAAAGTGAAAGCGCGAAGACGGGTCTCATATCCGTAGTGGACGGGTACCAGCGGTATCGTTGCAAGCCACGGGATAGGGATTATTTTTGGAAGCGTGTGTTGCTGGATGGTTCTGCCGGCGGCGCGGCGGTGTGCACGGCGTCATCAGTGTGCATTGTGCGTGAAAACTCGCAGACGTGAGGGTGGAGATGCAGGGAAAGCTTGAGGCTTGCCTGAGGGAGGAATTTTGATTTTGTGGAAAGCATAGTTTGAGGCGCTGCTGCTGTACAACAGAATCGTCGTACTCTGCTTACAGATGCCTAGAAGGATGGAGCTTCATTTCCCATGCTATGGCCCACAATGCGAACAAAGAGCTCACCTACAGCGTTTGAGGGATATTGAGCACTCGTTGTTCGGGGGACCCAGGTCACGCAGCCTGGAGGGTCCAGAGCGAATCGGGAAAGGTGAACGATGTGGCTGTTGTCATGCATCGAGGACAAGCCGCTGGAAGGTCTCAGCGGCGTTGGAAGACACTCAAGCTTCGATATGATTAGACAATCAAAGCGACCGACACTTCAACTTCAAACGCAGCACCTTGCATTAGTGCGGTTTCTACGACGACGTTCACTGTGGTGTTGAAGCCGAGTAACCCGCGGAACAGCCGCATGCGCGCCTCGGGGGGGGAGCCACCATGCCAGCCAGCTGAACTGGCCTGTCTGCTCGTCGTATACATAAATAGCAGCGCGCACAGCCGCAGCAGGAGTATCGAAATAAAGTTGGGCAGGGATGGTGGCTGTGTGCCAGAATTCCTCGCGCCGTCCGCGCGGCGGCAGGAAGAGTCGCGCGTTTCATCGCTTAGTCACGCTCCAACGTGTCCAGATTGAAGCTCCCATCGCTCGCCCGCGGAGCAGCTCGTACACCTCCGCCGAAACCGCGAATCGACTCCATACCCCCATATCTCTCCTGTTCCAGCGAAGCTGCTGGTGTTGCCCAAGATGAACATCTTCCGGTTGCTGGGTACGTGCAAACACCGCCGCCGCGCCCCCCGCCCTCCCAAGCTCAACAAACCTCCGTCCGGGCAGAGCAGGAGAGTAGCAAAGGGAAAAACGCAAATGCTGACGGTCGTGGTGTCGCGCAGGGGACTTGTCCCACCTGATATCCATCCTGATCTTGCTTCACAAGATGAAGACGACCAACGTGCGTACCCACCTCACCCATGCGCCGCGCCCGCCCCGTCCACCCGAAGCTCCAGTCCTCCAGGCCGAATGCGCGCGCGCGCGACGCTCGGGAGAGAGAGAGCGCGGAGAATAGAGCGGAGGAGAAGAGAACCAAAGAGCTGACCAAGGCATTGAACACGTCCAGAGCGCAAACGGCATCTCGTTCAAGTCGCAATTCCTGTACCTGATGGTGTACGTGACGCGCTACATGGACCTGCTGTGGACCTTCTACGACCCGTCGGCGCTGTACAACACCATCTTCAAGATCATCTTCATCTCGTCGTCGGCCTACACCGTCTACCTCATGCTCAACGACTTCCGTCCCACGCACGACCCCAACCTCGACACGTTCAAGGTCCAGTACCTGCTCGGCGCCAGCGCCGCCCTGGCCATCCTGTTCCCCTACAAGTACACTCCGACTGAGGTGTGCATTATACTCCCTCCCACCTCCAGCGAATATTAGGAGACAAGACTGGGGAAAAAGGAAACGAGTGCTGATAATGATTTGCGCCGCCAAACAAACAGATCCTGTGGGCCTTCTCCATCTGGCTCGAGTCGGTCGCCATCCTGCCGCAGCTCTTCATGCTGCAGCGCACGGGCGAGGCCGAGACCATCACGACGCACTACCTTTTCGCGCTCGGCGCCTACCGCGCCCTGTACATCCCCAACTGGCTGTACCGCTGGTTCGCCGAGGGCTACTACGACCCCATTGCCCAGCTCGCCGGCATCATCCAGACCATCCTGTACTCGGACTTCTTCTGGATCTACTACACCAAGTAAGTCGAAGCAAAGTATATGTACCTGGTGTGAGAGAGCTGTCTTTGCTGACGTATCTGTGCGCAGGGTTCTTCAGGGGAAGAAGTTCAACCTTCCCGTGTAAACTGCCCTTTTTCTCTTCCAAATTTTCATCCGCGCCAGAGGAGAGGAGCGAGCAAAAAGCTGCATGTTGGAATGCAGAAAAGGCTCCAAGGGGGAAAGAGAAAAAGACGGACGACGTTTGGGAAATTTGTACGATGGACGTTGCACATTTCCGGGAAGTAAGGAGAGAGAAAGAGAGACTGAGTCTTGACTTCGCCATGACCCCCTCTCAGCGCGCGCTGCTACCTTGTCGCTTCTTCAAGACTGTCTTGTGTTCTGAGACGACGGGTTTTTAGCTCTCTCTGTTGGGAGTTTGGCCCGTCTGTGCTACGAGTTTATGGGGCGTGGTTTGCCGCCGGCGCGAAAATACTGCGCGGACACTGTAGGGATATGGACCGCTTTTTTTTTTCGCCATTTGGCCAGTTTTGTACTTTTACCTTTTTCGAACATGGCAATGGAAAAAAAATTATTTAAGAAGAAGAAGAATCCCACATTCCGCATGCGCTTTTGTTGCACAAGCACCTTGCGTGTCTTTGGGCCGAGAACTTGGTGGCGCTTGATGATATTCCTATATTGATGGAGCCCGAGGCAAAGATAGAATGGGAGCAACCAGGACCTGGCTGGAAGTAAACACGTAGATAAATGCAAAAGCTTGCAATTATCAAAACTTTGACCTATATAATCTCTCACCCCCAAAGCAGGCAGTTTTGGCCGCTCAAAGCGGAGCAGCCTTGGGGGTGCTTCGTTGCGCAAAAGACGAAATGAACGACGCCGACAGAAGAAGCTGGCCACACGAAAAAGAACAACATGCGAGACGACCTGAGACGACGTGTCCCCAAGAACTTGGGAAGAGAGACAGAGAAAAGGCCGAAACGCAAGACCGCGAAGGAGAGCTCGGGAACATCCGCCTCAGCGACCATCTACCCCCCATCCGACCAATCAGCGTGAAGGGCGGGAAGGACAACGAAGAGATCAACAGGTGGAAAAAGCCGTTGACCGTCCATCCTGTCCGTCCCCTCCAATCCGCATCTCTCGAAACTCGATCAACTACACACTGCCAACGACCCGTCCGAACATCTGTCCTCATCACACCTTTTTTTTTTCCCCCGCCCCCACCCCGCTC